>JAJMCI010000103.1:0-46890 GCA_030565705.1 Metschnikowia baotianmanensis
CACAAACTTACTGCAGGAACATCTCGTGGCGCTTATTTCTATCATGTTTTGACATAAGAATTCAACCGGTTTGAAAGATCCAGTCACATATTTATAATTTTTTTTTTATTTCACTATGTCAATGAGTGTCTGTTTCGACGAACCCGTGAAATTAATCAATTCTTGCATTCGAGGGTGCGCGGCTGAACTGTTTAGATGAAACTAGCTTTCTTTTGCAGCCTCCAAAACAAGAAGCCATATACTCGAGATATAAGTGCCTATTCCCCCCTCTAAGAATAAAAAAAATAGAAAATAAGAAGAGGCGATTATATACAAGACTCGACCGTATAGAATATGTTGCCACAGGACTTGATGTTGGCGCTTGTGGTGGCCCGCGTGGCCATGGAAAAGGAGATCTCCTATGAAGGTATGTGAGTTCCTTTAGTTGAAAGATTCGGGGGTTTGACTCGCGGGAAACAAGAGGAGCATGAGTCTATAGAATATTTTTCTATATTATTTTTTCCATTCATTTCCCGACAAATTATTTCCAATCCCAATCACATTCCATCCATTTCCAAACACATTTCATCTATTTCCCAACACATTCTATCCATTTCCCAACACATTGTATCCCAATGGTCTCATGTACTAACACTCGTAGAAGCAGTCGAGGCGATCGGGGAGTCCCTCGTTAAGAATTTGAAACCGAGGACCCGGGAGGCGTTTCACCCCATTGTCCTGCGCCCCACTCGGGGCAAAAAAAATGTCAGTATAGCGCCGATGTTCTTGAAGGTCAAACTGGTCTGTAGATTCTCCCCCAGTTCGAAAACCGTGCGTTCGCTCCTCGCCTTGAAACGGACCATGGACGTGTCGCAGTGGAGAGCCAGCACTCAGCAGAGTTGTTATCTTTTGTGTTATTTGGAAGAGAGCCTTCTTTTGTCATACACTTCGACGTTCAATCTCACTCGCCATGCAGAACAAACGAAGGAAGTTCTCGTGGACATCGCCACGCTTCTATTCGAGCGCATCAAGGGCAAGGGCATGTCTCTCACGGCGCAGTTGGTCGCGGTGTTGGCGCAGTTTGTGTTTGAGCTTCTGTATCCCGATGGCTGTGACAATGAGTACTATAACGTTTTCCTCGCGTCGTTTGGGCTCAGCAAGCCCCGCAGACCCATCGCAAGCATCATCTTGCAAAAAGTCCGCATCGTGGCTGTCAGCAAGATCCTCATGTTTCACGTGGAGCTCCTCAATATCTACCGTACCAAGTATGACAAGTCGAAGAATTCGCAGGTCAAGGGGCACGTCCTCGCGTGCTTGGCATTGCACGAAGACGAGGAAGTGATCGAGTACGTGAACTCGCTCTCATGGTGAAAGCAGGCCTTACTTATTGCCGGGCCTCACGATCGACTTGAACGAGTTTCTGCCCACCACATAGCTCAACCCACTGCACACCGTGGAAACCGCCACGGCCATGCCAAACCAGCCGAACGCGCCAGCCACGTCCACGGCGAAAAACGCCTCAATCGCGGGTTTCATGACTAGCCCGCCAATGTAGAACATCTGGAGCGCCGTGTTGGCCTTGCCTAGGAAATTCGGGTGGACGGTGTGTGTGGGAATAGATAAGTCGAGGAACCGCTTGAGGGTGACAGGAGGGGGCAACGATGTGAAGCGGACGTAGAAGCCAAGAAAGCTGAGAAGCACGTCTCTGCCAACAATGGCGCCCGCCACATAGAACGGCATCAGCCCGGGGATCGCCAACGCGACGGTACACGTGGTCATCAAGAACTTGTCCGCTGCAGGATCGAGGATGGAGCCTAGCACCGACTTCATGTTGTATTTCCGGGCAATGTACCCGTCGACAAAGTCGGTCAAGCACGTGGCCGTGAAGAGTGCTATCGCAGGCACAGCCTGGGCCGTGGCCAAGAAGTAGCCTACGAACGGCGTCGCTGCGATTCTCGAGATCGTGAGCATGTTGGGGATGGTGTATACTTCCGACGAGATATCGGGCTTGGGATTTGAGGCAGGGACTGGAGACGCACTCTCGACATACTGAGCCTTGGACTCAATTGGTACTTCTGTCTTCTGCTCAGATCCCCGTTTTTTGGGCTGGTTGAACCTGTGGAATGACGTGCGGAAGTATGCTCTCAGCGTGATCTGGGGCAATCGGTGGATTCTCGACCGGAGCCCTATCCCCGAGCATAGGGATATATGGGATCTGGCACTGATGACACGGAGTCCAAGCATTTGCTTTAATGGAGAAAAGAGGGGGGATTATGAGAAAGATTGCTACTGGTACATACTTTCTTCCATGTCCTACATCGCTAGAGCATATGCGCGAAATTCCGGTTCGGGCTGATAAGGTCGGGCCATTTCTCAAAAGATTTCGAGATTTCTAACAGATTTTCTTCGAGCCTGAAAGGTTTGATGACTTTTGAGTTTGGTCTGTTCTTAAACTTTTTTGTGAGAGAGTTCAGTCTAGATTACTTTTACCTCGACTAGCTCACAGGCCGCTTGAGTCTATGCACAGATCCACGGGCTCTACCAGTGCGGACTGAATGCTCAGTAATATCTAGATTTATCTGTTTTGATGACTATTTTGTGCGCTACTCAGGGAAATATCCATGGGCTCACTTGGGCAAGCCCTGCTCGTTGACCAACGACTGCGAGGTATCCTGGGGACCAGGCCCGATCTTCGTCAAAATGACTCTGCTCACACCTTTATAGGTCTCGGTGTCGATCTGGATGGAGGAATCCTCGAACCCGCTGACCTTGTCTGCAACCTTCTCCCAGCCAGAAACCTGGTGGAAATACTTGTGGAGCAAGCCCAACACCTTGTTCTCGTTCTGCTCCTCGTAGTAGATGACAGCGTTTGGCCCGGCGTCGAACGTGTACGCGGCGATGATCTTGCCCTCCTGCTCGTTCAACATGTGTACCAACTTGATGATCTTCTTGGAAGTGTCGTTCAAGTAGAAGATAGGGGGACACGAGTCCAAGCACACCGCGTGGAAGGAGTTGGAGTCCTTCATGGTCAAGTCGCCGAACGTCTGGAAGTCGCGCTCGAGAATGGACTTCTTCATCTCCTCGAAGCGTTTGGGCACAACCTCCTTGATTCTCCACTGGAACAAGTCCGAGCTGCCCACCGTGTTCTGCATTCCGGTTGTGGAGGGAGTGTCCTTTTTGTCATCGGACACGACCAAAATGGCCGCCTTCATTGTGGGCCAGTGGTCCAAGGGAGCAACCTCTACGGCCTTGGAGTCTTCTCCGTCAACAGCATCACCCATTTCCCATGCGACGTATCCACCAAACAAGGAACGGCATGCAGAGCCACTGCCTTTTCTGGCGATCTTCGAGATCTCAGACATCAGCTGGGGAAGCTCGTACAACTTCGCAATGGCGACCACCAACGCAGCAAAGCCAGCGGCAGAAGACGCCAAGCCGGCAGCGGTGGGGAAGTTGTTCTCAGAGACAATGTGCAAGCCCCATGCGGAGAACTTGGGCAAGGAGTCGTCGGCATCTTCCAACTGTTTTCTCAACTTGCGCAAGTCGTTCAAACACGCGACGGTTCTCTCGCCCTTGATTCCTTCCTCCTTGCCATTGAGCCACAAGTTGTCTTTGGTGAAGGTGGAGCTGGTGGCCACGGAAGTAAGTGTTCTCAAGTCCTCCTGTGCTAAAGTGACAGAGATGGACGAGTTTGTGGGGAGGTTGAGGGTGACATCTCTTTTGCCCCAGTACTTGAGCGTCTAGCGGTTAGTAATCTAAACTTTGGTCTGGGTCTGGGTTTGAAATGCACATTCTGGAAGGGTTTGTGGTTTATGTTCACTTAAATATCACGGATCATCACATGAGAAAGAAGAGTGGAGACACGAGAGTGCCACGCAAACCTCTCCGAACTCCGTGTCACGTGCGCTCAGAATCCTTCACTGATTTTAAAACATACTGCAATGTTCACAGGCGCCGTGGTGGACGCAGTGTAGACAGACATTGGTGTGGTTACTGGTGTTGAAAAGTTGGTTGAGGCGCGTTATACGAGCACACCTGAAGGTGAGTCCATACGCGCAGTACGCTGTAGAGAGAAGGTATTGCACTGTGAGACGGGCCGGAGTCTCCACGGAATTAACGGAATTACGATTCGTATCAATTGAGAAACGAGGTACGAGGTTTTGAATTTTGGATTCTGGGCTTTCAGCTTGGTAAGTGATTTACGGCGAGTGAAATATACCTCTTGCAGTGAGAAAGCGAAAGTAGGGCTCATCAAAAAACGACGAAGGTCACTCAGTCTCAATCACTGCAACCGAATTTCTCGTATTATTCTTACTTTTTTTTTTGATTATTTGAGATTCCGTTTACAGATACCATGTAATTAATTTCTTTTCTCCTCTCCTCTCTTTTTTTCTTTGGTGTTCTTCTTTTTTCCTCATCCTTTCTCATTAATCACTCAAGAAGCCCAAGTCTACGCCCTTAATGAATCGTTTGAGTTTGTCAAATTGGTAACATTACACGCCTACAGACAGGCACTTCCCTTTTATACAATTAGTTTCTTCTCCATCTCCACAATCTGGCCTTGCAGTCGCCACTACCGGTAGCAAAGACTCCCTCCGTGCCCAGCGAATTGAACGAAACGGCAACGGAAATGACGGAGTTTCTGTGTCCCTGCAACATCAACAACGGGTTGCCGGAGTTCTGGTCCCAGAAGATCACGCCTCTGTCCTTGGATCCAGACAAAATGTACTTGCTGTCTGGTGTTGAGCACACACTCAACACGAAGTCCTTGTGGCCGACGTATGTGACATCACACACAGACTTTTTGCTCAACGCCTGGCCATTGCTGCTTCCACTGATCATGCCACCGTCGGCCTTTCCCTCCATGTTCCACAACTTGACAGTTCTGTCCAAAGAGCCAGAAGCCAATTGCTGGCCGTTTGTGGAGAAAGCGACGGAGTAGACGGAATCCTGGTGGCCGTTTCCGGACTCGTTGCCCGAATCCAATCTCTCGACAAGGAATCCGGTGGAGGAGTCCCACACTCTGACAGTCTTGTCCAAAGAGCCGGCAGCAATCAACTTTCCGTTTGGAGAGACAGCCACGGTGGTGACACCGTCCTCGATGGATAAGGTCAAGGAGCATTGAGACGATCTCAAGTCCCAGATTCTGACGGTGCGGTCACCGGATCCAGAGACCAAGCGGTCACCGTCGGGGAAAAAGTCTAGGGAATAGATGTCTTGCTCGTGGCCACGCAAGATCTTGATGATTCTTTTCGTTTGCAAGTTCCAGATCCGGATCAACTTATCCTCGGCACCGGTGGCCAACAACTTGCCATCGGGCGAGAAGCACACGGATCTGATGTACAAGTCGCCGTTGGCGTTGGCGGCAGAGCTGTTGGCTGAACCATTAGCTCCCGAGCTTCCGTTCTCAGCCGTGCCGGCGCTGTTGCCCTCGATCTCGGCCGAGGCGCCGGAGTTGTTGTCGTCGATCAACTTGGCGACGAGCGCACCGGTCTTGACGTCAAAGACCTGGGTGGTCTTGTTGCAACCCGTGGCGACGAACTCGCCGTTCTTGGAGAACTTCACGCAGCACACCACCGACAGGTGGTCCAAGGACTGCATCAAGTCCACGTCCAACTCCCGCTTGAGCGCGGGGTTGTACAAGACGTAGAACTCGGGCGCCTGTTTCTTGAAGTCGGGGTTCGCCTTCAGGAAGTCCAAGTCCGAGAGGAACGGAGGAATCTCCTTCACGTGCGAGCTCTTCTCGAGCGGGTTCACGATGTACTGGGACTTGTCGATGATCGACAACGCGGCCTGGTCCTGCTGCGCGAGCTGCTCGGCAGTCTGCTGGGGCGCAGTCTCGGGCTTGGTGGCCACAGGGGTCACTTTCAGGTCTGGCTTGGGCTGGTGCGCCTTGGGGATCTGCGGCTGCTGTGGATGGGCATGGGCGGCCAGCGCGTGCTGCTGGGCTTGCTGGGCTTGCTGGGCCTGCTCCTGCTGCTGGGCCTGGTGCTGCGCGGCGGCGGCGGCGGCCTGCTGCTGGTGTTGTTGCGAGACCTGGGCCTGGGAAGGCTGGGCCACGTGGTCTGGCGGCGGCTGGGGCACGGGCTGTAGGTACGCGGAGTACGCGCCGTGGGGCGCGCCGTTGTTCTTGTTCTGGTGCGCCTGGCGGTCGCGGGTCTCCAACTCGGTCTTGAGGCGGAGGATCTCCTCCTCGTAGGCCTCCTTGATCTTGCGGTGCGCCATCTCCAACTCGTAGACGGTCTGGCGGATCTGCTGCATCTCCGCGGTCTGCTGGTTGCACTTGAGGTCGTAGTCCTCCTTGACCTTGGAGTAGTTGGACGCCTCGCTGAACGCGTAGTCGAACTCCTGCTTGACGGCGTCCAACAACTCGCTCAACCGTTGCTGATGTCTCTGCTGTTGCTGCTGCAGCGCGGCGTTGGGCGGCGCCTGGGCGGAGCTGGCGTAAACGGACATTTGGAAGGTCTTGGTCTTTGTTTTTCGGCCTGTTTGTGGCGCTGGGGGGCTACGTGGCGGGCCTTGGCGGGTAATTGCTCGCGGATAGGGGCAACTCTAGCGGGCAAGCAAAAAACGCTCGGGACACGGGATTTTATTGTGCAAAAGCAAGATCTGGGCTTCTGTCTGTTTGTAAACACGCAATTTGTGTTTGTTTTTCCGGCAGCAAGGGCGTGGCTGGCGGGCGGTACGTGGTCGAAGAATGAACAACTAAAGGTTGGCACGGCGTGGAATTCAAGGGCGCTCGGATACAAGAGGGCCGGAAAAAACACGAGGTTCCGCGGGAAAAACACTAGAGGTCCGTTAGCTATATCGACCCAATGGCGTTGCAAGGCGGGTCACGGAAAAAGTGGGTTTTTCAAAGGGTGGGGAGGCACTTGGAAGGGGGAGTGAATGGTCGTTGAAGAAAAAATAAACTTGAGCAAAAACCGGGCACTCTCTGTGTGCAGGACGGTTGCGGGCACGGGCGAGAGGCACTTGAGATAATAGGAAAAACGACCAGTTGTTGTATTGTATTTTTTTTTTCGTAGATACATTGATTAAAGTAATGGGGGTACGGGTCCGTTCATTCGTGATATCTGAGGAAGGAGGATAGACTAGGGTTTTGGGAAAGCGGGATTAGTTCAATATCCAGTGCATTATTCAAACATGTTTATGGGTTTTTACGTAATTGAGTAGAGAATGTTTTTTTTCCTCTAATACGACATGCTTCTTTGAAAAAGAAACAAACGCGAGGGATAAATGGAGGGAGAGCGGAGGGAGAATACGAACGGACGAGGAAAAAAGAACGGAGGAGGCAAAAAAAAGAAGGAGGCAAAAAAACAATCAGAGTAGACACGCAAGAAAGCGGATTTGTAGAATAGCAGAAAAATGTAATGGGGACGAAAAAAGGGGAATGGACCGGGAAAGTGGAGCATATGAAAAGAGGGACGATTCTGTTATGGTTGCTAGCCACCTATATTCCAGATGTTGTATACTTGTATACTTGTATGATGCACGGAGGACTGCGGTGGTGACAGGTGACAGGTGACAGGTATCCCAACGAGTACGTATTGTGTGCTTTTTTCTTTTCTTTTCTCTTTATTCTCTCTTTTCTCTCTCTTTTGTTTTGAGCTGCCATCTTGAAACTCCTTCTTTATTTTGTTCCTTATTTCTTATCGAACCCGGAACTCTCTCTGGACAGGTCCTCGGATCCTCGGAGAGCACTGGGCTACTTTCTAATTCCGTCATTTACACGGAGTCATGCCTCATTTAGAGAACAACTAAAGTTCTTGCAGCGGTATGGACGTCGTCCAAAATGGCTGGTGTTTTTTGATAGATTTATTGATTAAAGGGGACCTCAGAAGTTACCTTCTGAGCCCAAAAACTGTACAGCTGTACGTCAAACCTCTAACCCAACACGAGTCCACATCTAAAGAATCGCCTAACATGGTTCCAGCCTGACCTCATCAATGTATCTATCAAAACAAACTTCTTTCTGAGATTAATTTTGTCAACTACCCAATGGATGGGTCTCGTTCCACTCCTTTGTTATTTTCCTAGACGATGAAACTGGAAGCAAAGCACCCGAAGAATTTTCCGCTATCTTCCCGAATATACCTTTCGCCGTTTGGACGGTCTCAACAAACAATTCAACTTTTTCTAGTTCTCTTAGGAGGTGTCAGTTGGCACTAACATCTCTGAGATTCATAGTAGTCGAGAAACCAATGTCTTGCCACCATTGCTTGGGTACGTTGCACATGATATAAATGTTAGTACGAACATATTGACTTTTTACCCGCAAAAGGCAGAGGTGTCATTTTGTGAGAAGTATATCCCCGGCTTCGTCGTGCCTGAGAAAATAAGACCTAAAATCCAACGAATAAATGGCCGATAGATCACGTCTCTGATCACGTCTCTTGACCCCATTCGTCTTATACAACTCCTTCCAAAACTTAGCCCATGTAGATCCATATTTAAGCTCGATTTCACCTTTTTTTGTTTTTTTATGGATACATTGAAAACAAACAGAGGAAGAGGAGACACTTCATACGAGAATAAAAAAGCAAGTTCATCTATCAAATAAACAGCTACTAGGATCACTTAACATGAACTTTCCACTTATATTTAGTCAACAAAAAAGTTATCCCTTAGTAAATCTATTTTCGAAAAAATAGAAAGATGGGCGCCGGATGAAGAGAAGGTTATGCAAGCTTGCTTTCGCTCCCTGATCCGGACGAAACAGGAAGGTCCAACCGGAGCACTTCTCTAAACTTTGTCCTAATTACGTGCTCTAATAACTTTGCTTTGAGACAACTCGAGGGACACTTTGCTAAAAAGTTATCATCATACACGAGATTATCCCTAACTCTTTATTTTGATAGATTTTAACTCAAAAGATGTGTCAAAAATTGAGATTGCCATATCTGGCCAATCTTTGCATTCGAGCTATCGATTGCCTGAACATCGTTTACTGTACCTAAATTCTAAAAACACCCTAAAGTTGGATTAAAGGTTTTGTTTGTAGCTGTAAAGTTTTTGAACCAATATAGAAAGGTAAAATTTGAGCCCCACTTTAATCAATGTATCTAACAAAAAAAAAAAGGCCGATGTCGATTGCCCGATTTGGCGGTGGATGAAGCAAAAAAAAAAGAGTGAATTCTCCAACGGTATTTCCGCCGGGGTCGGTCACGTGAGCCATCTGCGTAATTTCGTTTGCCATGATGCTGTTGACGGTGATGGAAACAAGTGATCGGCCCATTGATCCTTGATTTAAAGGGATAAATGTTTCATTTGGCAAATATGAGAGAAAAGAAAACGGAAGAGAAACAGATCTAATTTAAATATATCATTCCTTTTGACTTGCTCACCTCCACACTGAACGACGTGGAAAGCACTAGGATTAGAATTTTTCACTTGGACATTTTCAAGAGTTTATTTTTAAGGAGGAATCATATTTCTTCGATGTTTTGTCCCAGGATTACCAACTACCCATTAAAGTGGACTCGTAGTCGTCCGCTACTTTGTCCCTGATGTCATGGTGTACGGATGCACAATCACCCTATACGGCTTCAGGTGGTTCGATCCAGCCTTCTTTCCTCTACTCCGTAAGCCATGGTGTATTTTGGATCGTCGCCTTTCCGGGGCAAAAAAGAACAGGCTGCGTACGACAAAACCGTCGCAGGCAAGTACTACAAGCTCTTGCGCAAAAACCACTTCTTGTATTTCGGCCTCCCCTTCATGCTTAGCATAGTGGCGGGGTCGCTCTACCTCCAGAAGTTCACTGCTCTCAAATGGGAAAGATGGGACAACAAGTACCGCCAGGTGAGCGAGGAGGAGATGCTCGGCATGATTGAAAACAAGCGCCAGTTCAACAGAAAAGACGATTTCTACCGCCTCCAAGGCCTCTTGAAGGACCACTCGCTGGACGTCTCCGACGACTACGAGATTGTGCGCGTGGCCCGGAAAAAGGAGGACGAGCCCGTGTGGTGAGCCCTTGGAGCTGCTGATTTTCCCCGATTATTTTTTATATTCTTTGTGATTTCCTTTTTCATGATTTTTCAATTTTTCGGCCGTTCTTCACTTTCTTCACTGGCGTGTTCTAGCCTGCGGTTGTGAGACTCTTTGTGGGTTCCCAGCGCTGCACCTTCGCCCATCAAACATCGCATCGCGTTCACATCGCGAAATATCTCCACGCCCTTTTTCATCGATCTTTGGATACCTCTAACCACCCAAACGCCCAATTCCCGAACACATATAAAAATGGTTTCCTTTTCCTGTGAGGTGTGCAATGACACCGTGATCAAAAAGAAGTTGGACCAGCACCGTCAGCGGTGCTACGACGCGTACTTCACGTGCATCGACTGCCTGACCACGTTCCATGGCACCGACTACAAGAGCCACACGCAGTGCATCTCGGAGGCCGAGAAGTACGAGAAGGCCTTGTACAAAGGCAAGCCCTCCAAACAGGCCGCCAAGGCGGCTCCGGCCAAGGCCGCCAAGCCTGAGACGAAGAAGCCCGAGGAGAAGCCTGTGAAGGAAACCAGCGATAAGAAAGCGAAGAAGGAGAAGAAGGAGAAGAAGGAAAAGAAGGCCGAGCTGAGTGTGGACTTGTCGAAGTACGCCGGCGACTCGTTGGGCAAAGTGATCAAGGCCGTGGCCAAGGACACCAAGACCGACAAGAAGGAGCTTATGAAGAAAATGCGCCTCGAGCTCGTGGACGGCAAGGTCGTGCTCAAGTTGTAAATAGTATACGCTCCGGCAAATAAAGAACAAGCATGACGAAACCCAGAGAAAGAGAATGAATCACAAATGAACCAGAGCATGGCCCAACAAGGGACCCCCTAAAAGACCCTTTCCCTTCCCATCTCCTACGTCATTGCGCTCTTATTGAGAGCCTTGCACAACTTGGTGTAGAACTGCAGGAGCGTGTTGTATGGAAACGAGAGGCTCTGCTGGAGGTAGCGGGGCAAGTGTCGCAGGACCTTGGCGGCGTCCTTGTGCTTTGCCTCGTCCTCGGCCGTCCTGGCTCTTTTCTGCAACAAGTCTAGAAACACAGGCACAAACGTGACCTCGGCCTTGTCCTCGAAGTCGCGCTGGATGAAGAGCTGGTACTCGATGGTGACCACGTCGTTGTCCTGGTCGGTGATGGTGCTGGTGTGTTTCACGTCAAACACAAACTTGTCCAGGTCCACGGTGTAGTTTGTGATCCGCACCCCCGTGAGAAGCTCGAGCATGTCGAACGTGAAGTTGATGTTCTTGAACTCGTCGTCCACGTCGTCGCGGTGCACCAACGGGTCCTTGGCCTTCTTGCGGATCGGCGACTCGTACATGTCTCTAGTGGAGCCCCTTGTTCTTTGAGGCGTGACGGAATGTCGGGCGTTTCCGGGGGTTCCAAGGTTTGTGGAATTCCCGGACGACTCTGTGTCCTCGGAGAGGGCCGCTTGGAGGCTCTGGATCTGCTGCGCTAGCGTGTCGATGGTGTTTTGTTTGGCCTCGAGCTTGGCAGTGAGGTCGGCGATGGTCTGCGTGTTTTTGGCCTCGAGATCTGCGCTTTTCGCCCTGTACGCCGCGAAAAGCTCGTCCTGCTGCGTGGCCACGAGCGTCTCGAGGTACGCCGCCACCTTGGCCGGCGAGTCCGCGGCAAGAATGTCGGATTCCGTCACAGGGGCCGGAACTCCCGCGGAACCGGAACCGGCGCCAGAAGCCGCGGTTTTCACGCCTTTAGAGCTCGGAGTCTCGCCGGAAGACCCGTTCTTCGCGGCTTTAGCCAACGCCTTCACTAGCGCCGAGGTGTCGTGCTCAGGATGTGCTTTTAGCTGCGTTTTCTGCTGATTTTTCGGCGTACGGCCGCGTTTTACGGGCGATTTTGGCGAGCTGGCCAGCGCCGGAGGCAATTTCGACGATTTCGGAGGACGCCCTCTCGGTTTCTTGACAATGCCCGCTGGGTTGGGGCGAAGCGGAGAACTGGGATTCAGGCCGCGGGTGACCCTCTTTATGGCGGTGTTTTTCGCGGGACTCGGCTCCGCGGAGCTGCCTGCGAGACTCGCCAATCGTTTCGGCCGGGCCATGTTTATTATATAACTTTTTTTTCCGGGGAAATCAGTGGTTTTCCTTAGAGTTCTGGATCTTTTTGGTTTGGTATTCGAAAATGGTACTACGCGGTGTCTCTGTGGAGACCTGTGTGCAGGTACAGGCATAGGTAAACATTTGGAGATGTGATGAGCCAGCTGAAGCAAGGGGAAACTGACTTTCTTTTTGGTAGATATAGAAAAAGTGTATTCGAAGGCAACAATTCGAGCCTTGCTTCATGTAGTTCATTATAAAAAATCCTGCATTGGCAACGTTTTATGCCAGTAACACATGTCCCAAAAAGGAGATCATAATGTTCGTCATTATATGACTTTTCGCGTATTGTCTACTCGCATTTTGTCTTCTCGCGTATTGTCTTTATTATGACACAACTAAAGTTTATTGGGAGAGACGCTGTGGGTGTTGAAGTGGACGTCTTTTTTCAACGAAGGTCCAAATTCAAAAATATTCCCGTCTTGGTTTTTGAGGATCCCTTTAATCAATGTATCAATCAAAAAACCAATCTTGAATTGTTGAGTCAAATCAGGCTTTCATTTGGCGGACACTAATTTCGTGCGAGTTCACGAACTCTTTATATTGATTGGATAATGTTTCTGTATAGGCATCTGGATGCATGAGAACAAATTCTGGTCTTACGTTTTTCATCATCTCTCTTCCATCTTTTTATTTTATCTAAAAAGGTCGTTTTCAGTTGAGTCGGCTGGTGACTTCCCGATTTGAGTTGACCTTGGTTGTGTGGAAATGGGTGCGAAATTGGGTATTTCATATGAGTCGGGGCTCTTCATCAGATCAAACATTTGAGTCCTAACACGGGAGTTTGAAGGCCAACACAAATGCTATACATCCTGAGAATATCAGAGAAATCCAAACTTTCATCCCCACATCCTTAACATGAGTAGTTGACGAATTTGATTCCTACACGAAGTTGAGGTCAGGTAATCATGAAAGGCGATTCGCAAGATGTGACCACGAGTTGGATTAGAGGTTTTATAGATGTACAATTTCTTGACTGAGAATTAACTTTTGAGCTCCCCTCTAATCAATGTATCACTCAAAAAAATCTATCCATTTCGAACAAAGTCCATACCGCTGCAAGTATTTTAGATCTTGTTCCACTGCAGTCTTACTTGTTGGATCACAGGTTTGATCTGTAGCTGTACAATTTTGGGTTGAGAAGGTAACATCTGAGCTCCCCGTTAATCAATGTATCGATCAAAAAACGAAAAATGAAATCTTTTAAAAAAAAGGACATACTGCTATGCTTCAAGATGCTCCTAAGTCTTCCGTGCAGATGATGTTTCTTTCAGAAAATGAGTGTGCCTTTCACCACAGGTCAATAGATGGGTGAACTAAAGCTTTTGGAATCCACCTAAACCGCTAATGGCCGATTGATACATTTTGAGGAAGGTTTACATTTAAACAGCCTCAAACGTTCGTTTCTTGACTTTCAGCTCATTTCCTAATTCGTGAACTCGAAAAATTCCTTAACTCTTGGAACTACTTCGCCCTAGTCACAAACGGGGAGGGCAATTCGGTTTGCGGTGTAGAAACCCCAGAAGACTTGGGTAAATATGAACACTAGAGACCTCGCGTATGAAAGATATAGGATATATGAAAGATATAGGATATATGAAAGATATAGGATATATGATAGATATAGGACATGAAAGATAATGCATATACAAGGCATGAACAAACGATCATGCTACTTTACAGGATCTAATCTCTGGTGCTCATGGCATCTCGAGAACCAATTTTCCAGAGGTTTTACGATTCTCCATATCTGTTGTTGCCTGGGCATACTCGGAAAGGGGATAAGTTTTGTAGACTTCCACCCGCACATGTTCCTTCGACAACGCGTCTTCCAAAAGATTGGTGTAATAGTTCCAATCGTCCCTTGTTTGGATCGAGGTGAACACCAGAGATCTGGCAACTTTCATGTTCTTAGCTCCCCATCCGTTGATCAGAAATGGAGGGATGGCACCACTGGAATTACCGAAACTGACCAAAGTGCCCTTTCTACCCACAGACTCGACCGAAGCCTCAAAAGAGTCTTTTCCCACACTATCAAACGACGCACGGACACCGTCACCGTTGGTTATGTCGGCCACCCTCGCAGGAATGTCCTCATCAGCCCTGATCAAGAACTCAGCGCCTCTGCTCTTGGCCGTCTGCAATTTCTCATCAGTGGAAGCAATTGCAATGACCCGAGCTCCGAGAGAGGTGGCATAGCTTGTAAGGATCTGACCAACACCGCCGGCAGCGGCCCAAACAAGAATGAAGTCGCCCTTCTCAACCTTATAAGCTTCGACGGAAAGAGTGATTGCGGTCAAACCCTGAAGTAAAACGGCAGCCCACTTCTTCAAGTCTTCATCCGTGGCGTCGTCCGAAAGCTTCTTGATCTGCACATCATCATCAGAGACTTTTGTGTACTGTGCAAACAAATGCGTACCAAAATAAGCGACTTTGTCCCCAACCTTATAGTTTGTGACTTTCTCTCCAACAGCAGCGACTACACCTGCAGCCTCTCTGCCAAAAACGTAGGGGAACTCAGCGGGATAGTCACCCATGCGAAAGTATACATCAATGAAATTCACACCCGCGTACTTGTTCTTGACAATAACATCATGGGGCCCAGTGATTTGGGGAGACTCGATTTCGGCATACTCGATGCCGCTAGGTGTCTTAGAGATCTTTCTGGCCAATGCGGCATATTGCTTTGCTGGGATAGACATTGTTTGTTTTTAATTGAAGGTATTTGAGGGATGATTTCGTAGTAGGCAAGGAAGGTTCGAAAGCGACCTCTTATATAACATTTGTTGTATATGAGAGCTACTTCATTGCTCTCAGTGATTAGTAAGACGTCCTCAAGTATGGCGAAGTGATGTGCGAATATGTGTGCATGCAAGACATATTCACCTTGACTTCATAGCAACCAAAAAGTGGTTATGACTCGCCAAGTAAAAGCTCTATTACTAATCCTCTACTTGAGTGGGAGGAGGACCCAAGTGTACGAGGTTCTTATCCCAAGTAGATTCTACCAATCCAACAAACTCTACTCTCAGCAGACACCACGGTATTACTCTCATCACCTATGTCTTAAGAAGAACAAGTTCTTTCAGCTGACCCAGGAGGAAGCGAAGGCTTCATTGCTGAGATACGAGATGGAACCGTTCCCCGCGTTCAGCTTTCAACCCCAGTCCCACTTCATTCAGAGTGTTGAAGATATGCACGGGGTTGTTGCGTATCACCAAGTATGTGAACACCTAAAGTTGGCCTATGCTTTTGAATTTTCTGTAGAGTTCCATGGACTCCCTCGCGTAACCATTCAGTAGCTCATGCTGACTAATCAGACAGTAGAGATCACGCCACTTCCGGCAGGATTGCTGTGGTGGTAGAATCATCTTGCTACAGAGATATCTGCTAGAATTTGTGACAACGGCTGTGTTAAGTGCGTTCTCACAGGCCAAATTCTATTATCGTATTTTTTTTTAGCGTAGAGAAAAAAAGAAAATTTCCTATGAGTTTGCACTTTAGTGTCTAATGTGCGAGACCCATGGTGGCTTCAGTCCGATCGTATGATATCTATGTCTGGAACTGCATATTCTAAACAATATATTTATTTGAGTAAGCACACTGACTAGAACTGCGACACTCCCACTTCTTCATCTAATGGACATGATATCAATACATGGAACCCAACTACCTCTTAAATCTGTTGTCTCCTCTTTAGAAAGCTCACGTACTTTAAGTTATCAGAAGGCCGGAGAAAGTTTACATAGGACGTTAATGTAGGTGTGTGAGTGCATACGCGGGTTTGTGGTCCCTCCGCTCTGTGGGCAAAGAGGTCCCATCCTCGAGTATGGACCTCCGATTGCTAGGCGGGGTTGGCCGATAATGCTGAGCATACATTTCAGATGGCGCCATTCTCGGTGGAGGTTGCTGTGGGCGCTTGAGTAGTTGTGTGGAGTTCCTCTCTCTTTGAGTCCAGCCTAATTCCCGGTCTTCTGACTTAGGAAATTGATCAAGCATCTAAGCATTTACGCATGTAACTGACCCCTCCATTGTTTGAGTTAACTTTACCAACTCCGTTGACAGAAGTCCGTTCTGTTTCCGCCGTATCTGATGTGCAGGCTCGGGTGAATTCTGCTCGAGACGTGCGCAACTTCAATTTTGCTAGTCAGATATATCCTCTTAACAGAAGGATTCTGATTATGAACTTGAGTTTTTTGCAGCAACCGTGGTTTCACTGAAACAGGCGTGTATACTACAGGCTGCCTTCCCACAAAATGAAATGTAGCAAACATATAAATGTAAGAAACCCCTCTTCCAATTATTGCTAATTCCGAGATTTGAGGACGAGCACGCTATACTCAGGGCCGAAATAAAGGAATTGGGTGATTATACAATGATTGAACCTGACAAGGAAATTGCACGGATCGTGGCCTTTTATTCGAGAGCCCGCCACACTGATTTTTCCTCCACACCCGCAATTCTGATTCCGCGCCGACCTACAGAGACCGCTACAATTCATGAAACCAATACCAAGACAGAAGCCAGGGCATGTTGAAAGAATAGTTGTAAATTTTTTGAAAAATAAGCCCTCTAACTCGAAAAAACATTTTGAAACACCGATGATCCACCTACTCCGCAGCGTTCTGTTTTCTTTCATGGCTGGTTCTTCCTGTAAGTGTTTCTTTCCCTGTCTAGCGAGTGTTCTCTCAGCGTGGTCACCATGTAGTATCTGCTTGCCCTCCAATCCTTCTTTGTACGCGTAGGCCAATCTCATTCTAGCATTCATAAGAGCCGACCATCGAAACGCTCAATAGCCCGATCGTTACTTTCGAGTCAGCGGATTCAATAACCCTTTCATCGCTTTTCCTCGTCTCTGAATATAGGTGGCTGATTAATTACATGACCTATGGTTGAGAAGGTATTATGCAAGTAATTTTCGTCCGCAAGTTGCTGCAAATTATTCACACACAACTTTGCACCCACGACAATGGATTGCTTGAACTTCGAGGAATTTGAGCTGGGGCCTTAGGTATCAGTCTTATTCATTTTCAAGGTGCGGCCAAGAAGCCTCACTCCTCGGAATGCATTAAGTATATATTCAGCATCCTCGACTGTTCTGAACTCAACAAACACAAAGCCTTGGTGTATTCGTGGGACCCTATCTTTGAGTAAATAGAGCAACAGCACGGGACCAACCTGAATAAATAATTCTTACAAAAGCGCCTGCGTGACCTGTGTATCTAGGTTGCCAACATAAATTGTGACATGCACATTCCTATCGTGTGCCAGTGGTTCCCGGAATATGTTCATTTGAGTGTGCCTGTAATGTCCGTCATTTAGGCCGTTGGTAGTCCCTCTCACTTGTACTAACAGGAGGCCATCTCGAGCGATGAAGGCCACTTATCGAAAAGGCTCACCAGACCCAGCGCTAACATTCTCTGCATTACTTACAATCTTCTCGGTATATAGTTTCCATGACGCGTATTGCTGCCCTGTTTAGATATAGACAGTCATATGAAAGCTCAGCTCCTGAGGGAGTAGTACTTGGGATGTCGAAGTGGTGATTTCAGTATTGTTTTTACGGTATATTGTTTTTTTTCCCTTGCAATTTTCGGCGGCATGGGCCAAACAACTTCTTCCAATAGACTGCGTATATACGATCTGAAACTAACAAGGCGAAGAAAGAAGACGACCAAAATCAATCTAAAAATTTGAAACATTCGAGCGTCCCTCTAGATGCGCCCTTTTAAAAAAAAATTATTCATAAACCGCTGCAAGAACTTCAGCTCAAGTTTCTTTAAATATGATGAGTGTGAATTTCGCAACAGGTGAATAGATGGGTGAATCAACTGAAGCTTTTGGGATCCACCTGAACCGCTAATGGCCGGTTAATACAATTTATACAGGTCTACGATCCAATGAAAGAGAATTTAAATGTCCTCAATTTTTTTTCTCTTGATTTTCTGCTCAATTTCCTATTTCGTGGCGGCTTGGAAGTATGGGTCAAACAACCTCTTCCAAGAGACTGCGGCCATACGATGTCAAAATAACGAAGCGAAGAGAGAAGACGACCGAGATCATTCTAGGAAGATCTTTCCAGTACTTGGGCGAAAAAGGTAAAATTTTAGCCCTCCTTCAATCAATGAATCTACTTAGAAATAAGAAAATAAAATTCTTGCAAATATAGAGTTTTTATCCTTTGTTTGTTGAGTTGATTCTCAGATCATCAAGCCTGTGCTGGACTGGTTAAAGTTTAAACTATACTAGTCATATAATACCGAAAAAATGTGTACACCTCTTCACCCCGCCACGCCGAAAAAAGGAAATGCCCTATTCATTGTAAGTTCGCGAGAAGACTGAAGAGATATTAGAAAAACAGCTAATTTGTTCATAAAAAACACGAAAGTTGGATATAGTGGCAAGTTCACTGGATCTTACTACTGTGCGAGATCGAGGCATGTGGAGTCCCGGCGTAATTACTCAAGAATGTCTGTGTATGGCCGACTTTGAAACAGGCGACTTCTGAGCTCCCCTCAAGTTGAAGAGTGTCAAATATATATATGAGCTTGTTTAATGATAGTTGCGAATTTGAGTTTAATCAAGACCATATTGATGAACTAATGCCGAGTTGGATCACAGGTCTTATGCATAGCTGAAAAGAAAAAGCTCTACAGTTTTAGGGCTAAGAAGGTAACTTCTGAGCTCCCCACTAATTAATAAATCGGTCAAAAACAATATAAAAAAAGAAAGCTATAACTAATTGTTGTATCTCGAGCTTCCCAATGATCAATGTATCCTATCAAAAAACAAAATGGCAGGTGATTCGTTAGATGTGACCTCGAGTATGGCACTATTAATGCATTAGCTTCTGTATAATTATATTGGCAGGTGCGGAGTAAGCTTTAGGATTACGTTTACTCTCCTCTTATTGTCGCTTGAGAGAAAAAGAATCCTTCAAGAGAAAAGAAGAATTGCTATAACTAGTTGTTGTATCTACCAAAAAAAAAAAAGAAAATAACAAAAACGCTAAAAAAAAAGCTAAAATGACCAACACCAAAGAAAACAAAATCTATTATGGAAAGAAATAGGGCCGGCACAGAGGCGTGCGCATGGCCCCAAGTTCCAGGCCCACAGGCCCCAAGGCCCACTGAGCATCGCCCTATGGTTCTCTCAGTGAAATGCTCGCCTCTTCTCCCCACAAAAAACCCCAAGAACCAAAAGGCCACCCATACCACTGGAAAAAAGCTAAAGAACGCCAGGAAAAGCCCAGGAATATCTGAAATATCTGAAACAGTCAAGAACCCCACTCAATCCACATATTCCTGCTTGCGATGTCGTTTTCGCCCGCGATCTTCCGCAAGAAGTTGGACGCACTCCAGGAAACCCAGGACCTGATCGTGTCCATCTCCCAGTGGGTGCTTTTCCACCACCGCCACGCCCCTCAGCTCTGTGAGCTCTGGGCACAGTATACTTTGGAACACACCCCGGACGCCCCGCTGAAAAAAAAGCTTTCCTTGCTCTATTTGTGCAACGATGTGGTGCAACAAGCACGCCACAAGCGAAAACCAGAGTTCATCGCCGGCTTTGCCGCCCGCTTGCCGGAGGTGTTCCACGCGATCCACGGGTCCGTCGACGCGGCCGTGCAGCCGAAAATCGAGCGCTTGATCACCGTCTGGAGCGAGCGCAACGTGTTTGCAAAGCCCGACATCGATGCGATGGGCAGGGCACTTGAAGCTCTGAAAACGGGCTCAGATTTCGCCGAGTTTGCCGCCGCAGAGGCCGAGAGAGCCGAGGGAAAGGCCAAAAACACACTTGCCAACGCAACCGGCGGCCTGGGCGCCGAAGTGGCCGCGGATTTGGCCCCCTTAAACACGCTTTACACGAAAATGACGCTGCTTCTCAATACCAGTGCGGCCAACGAGGCGCAGATCGCGCACCAGGCGCAGCGGTTCCTCCCGGAGGACCCCGCGCTGCTGGACAACTTGCCGCTGCCGAAAGTGTACGTGTCCAAGCTCAACGTGTTGGAGAAGTTGTGCAAAATGACGGTCCAGACCCTCCAGGATACGCTGCAAACGCGCCAGGAGATCGCCTCTGCGCTCGAGCACTTGGCCAGCGCGGTCGCCAGCGGTATGCTGACCGACAGCGAAAAAATCGGGCTTCTCGAGCAGAAACTCGCCCAGATTCTGCACACTAAAGAAGAGCTCCTGGAGATGCTCGACGAGCCCGTGTCCCCTGAGGCTGAAACCTCGGGCAATGCAAATGACCAGCCACAGGAAGCCCCAGAAGAAGTTTCGCCCGTTTTCGAGGCGTCCTCGGCCACTCAGACCCACGCAAACGACGATCTCGTTCCCACATACGAAGACTCCAGCGACGACAGCAGCAGCGACGCAGAGATGCCGCCGAAAAGAGCCGCGGCTACTTCTCCCGAGCCCGAGCTGTCTGGCGTCCCAAAAAAACGGAAAATTTCCGATTCTGGTGCCAGTTCTGGCACTTTAACATCGAAGAAGTCGGTGGCTTTTTCAGAGGAGGTCGAGGTCAAGGAGTTTGAGCGCGACGAGCAGGCAAACTACGTGGATATCGTCGGGGTCTTCGGTGCCAATGGAGATGACGACGATGAGGATGATGAAGAGGATGACGAGGGAGCTGAGGGCTCTAATGGCGACATGCACAATTTCGAAATCCACCATAAAGACGCATTGGAACTCAAGCACGAGCTGGCGCCGGAGCCCACTCATGGGAATGACCAGGACAAATCCGGGCTCATGAGCTTGTTGTCGAAGCTCACGTAAGGGGGAGTTAGAGAGAAGAGGAAAGATAGAGAAAAGGAAAGATCGAGAGAAGAGGGAAGGGGGAAGAGAAAGAGGAGATATCTGCTAAACGACGAGCGAAGGAGAGAGTGACCACATTGATGGAATACCCATACATGAATTCAGAAAGCAGAAATGAAATCGAAGAAGAAGAATTTGGAACGGAGGGAGGCGGAGCCAGAAAAGAAAGCAGGAGGAAGAGGGAAGAAAGCAAAAGATGAAAGGTGAAATGAGTCCAAAAGTTGAAAGCCCGGAGTTTGGGATCTAAAACAAACAAATCTAAAATGTGAATTGGAAGGCACACAGTCCACTGAGGCGTTCTCCAAAAATAAATATCACCAGCCATAATACTACATAGTGCGGGACGCCCGAGACTTTCCACAACAAGCATGCAATTAAGCAATGAAAACCATAAATAATAACGTGTCTTTGCTCTTCTATACATCCAACGAGCTTATATGCAACTAGCCCTCGTATTACTCTAGTTGAGTAGTCGCATCAAGTCGCTGGAGTTCTTATTACTGCCTCCTAGCTCGGAGTTTCGGAGTTTTTCGGTCAGAGGCAGCGTCATTTTGTCATAGAATTGACCCCCAGGATATGACGCACCCGGCCTGTAGCCTAGAACCGGACCATTCGGATAATTCTGAAGGTTCTGGATACTCTGTATATCCTGGATGGTTTGGATGTTAAGGATGCTACAAATGCTCTGAACACCCGGCACAGTCAGTATGCTTCCTAGGTGCGAGGTGTTTGGGATGCTCTGTGTGTTCTGAAAGTTGTGGGTGTTCTGAAATCTGTGGGTGTTCTGAAAGCTGTGGGTGTTCTGAAAGTTGTGGGTGTTCTGAAAGTTCTGAAAGTTCTGGGTGTTCTGATAGTTCTGAAAGTTCTGAGTGTTCTGGAAGTTCTGGGTGTTCTGGGTGTTCTGATAGTTCTGATAGTTCTGAGTGTTCTGAAAGCTCTGGGTGTTCTGAAAGTTCTCGATGTTTTCAAAATTCTCAGGCCCCGCCATCAGACTCATTTCCGTGTTTTCAAGCACGGATGCCCGGGGCACTGCGTCGTGATTCTCTTCCTGAAGGAGCTTTTGTTTCTGGGTGCGCTTTTGTTTCTGGGAGAGCTTTTGCTTCTGCGTTAGTTTCTGTTTCTGCGTTTGTTTCTGTTTCTGCGTTTGTTTCTGTTTCTGCGTTAGCTTCTGTGTCTGTTTCTGCGTTAGTTTCTGTGTCTGTTTCTGTGTCTGTTTCTGTTTCCGTTTCTGGGCTTGATCCTGGTTCTTGTCCTGCTCCTTCTTCTGGACGCGGTGCGGGGTCAAAGGCCGGGTTTTGCGACGCTTTCGTGGCGGCGGAGGGCAGTGCTTATTCACCGGGCCGTAGACACACATCTCGTCACTCACAGTGCAGTTGAGGCACTCGGGAAGGTCCCGGGTGCACTTTCGTTTGTACCGTCGGCAACGCTGGCACGACTTGCGGGACTTGGAGGAGTCGCACTCGTCGAGCTCGAGGCCCTCCTGGAAAGAGGTGTAGATGTCGGCGTTTTTCTCGAACACTTTCAGCGAGAGGTTTTTCTTCTTGAACACAAAGAGCAGTTCCTTGAATCGACGCTGGTTTTTGGCGTAGAGCGCGGGCAGCCCGCCCTCCACAGGGAAGATATGGGTATACTTCATGATTTCCCGGACGAGCGGGTCCGGGTCGGTGAACTCCAGGCGGACGACCGTGATTATAGGCTGGCCCGTTTCGTCCACATGGGTGCGCTCGTATTCCGACGGATCGCCTCCGATCGGGAAGGACTCTTCAAACGGCAGCGACGACATTTTGGCGGGCGCAGGCTGGAGGAGAGTTGATGGAGTATGCGACTGTTAAAGAAGGCAGCGTGCTGGATACATCCGAAGAGCGAGGGCAGAGATGAATTGTAGGACGTGTCTGGAAGATCTGGCGGAGTTTTCCCGGGAGCGGTGATTTGTGTTGTCGGGCACGGGTCACGTGGCGGTGGTTGTTTGTGGTCTGCTGGATACCGAGAAGCGAGCAAATTCAAGATATGCCGGGCTGGCGGAAAGTGACGGGCGAATACTCTGTGTGTTCAAGTGGGAAACGAGAGCCTTTGTAAGCCGACACAAGCTGCGCAAATTTGAATTGTTGTCCGTTTCCCCACTTGGGAAACATGCACGCTGCCTGGTTTTCATATCCGCTGCCTTAGAATAGCACTGGCGAGACGGGCCGTAGAGACGTCTTGCACATGGCGCGCGCGCATGCACACGGTTTCGGTGTGGTGACATGCATTTTGTTACATGCATGCTGCCACGAGGCCTAAAGACGGCGCGGGTGCGGGACACGCCGCAAACGACGCACAGCATCACGGGACATCCCTCCGAAAATATCGGAACATGTTTCCCTTAGACATATTTTTGGTGCCACGTAGCATAGTCCCCTCTTCGGGAAGTTCATTGTGGTGCCCGCGCGCGTTTTGCGCATGATTTCCCCATACATAGAGACGCCACGATCGAGTTTCTGCGGCGCGGGAATAGGCCGCCTTGCGTCGCGAGCAATGGATTCCACCCACAAGCTCTGCATATACGGCCCAGCCTGAAGCGGCGCGCGCACGCGGAAAACGTCGTTGTTTTGTTCCTTCGCGCTAGCCACGTTGGGCAGGGGCTTTGACTGCAAAATGGAGGTCACGCTTTTTCTTTGTCCGCTAGGAAATTCTTCTGTTTTTAGGATGGGGAAGTGGTTTGTGAAATACGATTGGGTGGTTTCCAGCAACTCTTCATATGGTTTTCGGCTGCCCACGTACACCATGTTGCGTGCGCGTGTGAGCGCCACGTAGAGCAACCGAGACATGGTCCCCGGGGCTTGCACAGGAGAGATTCCGGATTTATGAGAAATCTGAGTTGTGCGAGAGTTTTCGGGGTTTTTGCAAGAAAAATGCACCGCGGGCTTTTGGGTGGCGCCCCGCTGCATGCTTCGGCCAAGTTCTCCGCGGGCAGGAACTGTAACCAGACTTATCTCCGTTTCCGCACCTACTTTGTTGCTGAACTGATCCAACACGAAATCCCCCGATTTACCTGTCTCCCCCAATTTTTCTGTTTCTTCCTGTAAAACCTTATCCCAGGACGCGGCGTACATTGTTTGCCCGAGAATAAACACGATGGGAAACTCTAGACCCTTGGCCGAGTGGATAGTCGACACCTTCACGGAATTTCCCTGTGGAGCACCGATCTCGCTGTCGTAGGACTGTAGAAAATACCCGAGAAACGTTTTCCCGAGAGGTTCAGCCTTGGCGGAAAACTTGCCGTAGGCGTGGTGCACGGATTCATTGAAGGAGTTCAAGAGTTCGAGGGAATTAGCACTGCTGTCCTTCTTTTTCACGGCTTTTTCTCTCGATTTCGGATTTTCCGTCTTTTGCTTAACGAAATTCCGACTCTCGTGATTTTCCTGATTCTCCGTTGTTTCGGGGTGTTCCTGCCTCAAAAATTGGGACACTCCATCCAACTCAGCCATGCGCTGTAAACATGAGACCAACTCTGTAGGATTATAATTGAGTGGCCCTGTGGTGTGGATTTCTGCCAACGTCTGCCGTTCCCTTTGCACTTGGTTGAGAAAGGCCGCCATTTTGGAAAGAACGCCAGGATGTTTTTTGTATAGAGAGGCGAGGAAGGACGGCGAGGATGCAATGGATTTGGAGGATTCGGAGGATTTCGCAGTTTTCATGTTTTTCAAAACCCGAGACTTTTCATTCTTTTCAAGATTCCTCAACTTTTCACTCTTTTCAACATTCTCTAATTTTCCACTCTTCTTAACATTCTCCAAATTTTCACTCTTTTGAATCTTCTCAACCTCTTTACTCCTCCCCCCCTCGATTTTCAGAAGCTCGTCAAAAAGATACGCCTCGAGGAACGTGGGGTCTCCTTTCTCTGCCCTTTCCAAGCTTTCACTGAAGATTTTGGCCACTCTTCTGCGGCTCCCTGTCTCTGAATCCAACACCATCAACACCGACATCAAGCTGAGACTGGACCCCGAATCGCCAGCGATTACCCCCAAAATATGCTTGAAAATGTGAAGCCTGGACGCCACCCATGCGTTACCCAGCGAAAGCTTATGACTCGGAAGCCCGTACCGGGTCTTCAACACAGATTGCATGGCGACCGCAGACTCGTTTGTTTTCGTGAGCACCGCAATGTCGTCTAGCTTGATAAGGCCCCCCAGAAGACAGAGAAGACGCACGATTTCGTCGGAAACTCGGTGGTATTCTTCAATGACACTTCTGGACGTCAAAAGCACCGGTTTCTGCGGAAACGCGTCTGTTCGGGTGGCCTGGAGCCTGGATTGGGCGGACTTCAACGACACATTCACCGCAGCATCCAAGATGGGCTGCGTGCATCGGAACAGGTCCATGAGCTGGAGATCGGTGACGTTCATGCCGGGTAATTGTTGGTGAAATTCAAGCATCGCACTTTCGCTTGCCCCGAGAAACTCGTAGATGCTCTGGTGGGGGTCTCCGGTGATGGTCAAGTGTTTGAGGGGAAAAGAGGACGGGTCTTTTCGGGATGGGTCTTTTGGGTCTTTTTGGAGACCTTCCCGGGCCAGGCCCCTTTGATCGAAAAGTGAATCGTGGGTATCCTTTCCCTTTCCTTCCGTTGCCATTTTTTGCCGTTCCTGTTCCATGTTGCCTTTTCCTATGCCTTGGCCTTGATAGCCCTTCAGTGTTCCATGTGCCTCTTCATCTGATGCCCCTTCTTTTGCCTTCTGTTCAATCGGTGTTTCCTGGTCGATCCTCGCTTCCTGATTGAGCCTCGCTTCCTGAAAAACACCCCCCTTTTGAACTCCTGGATCCATTGCACTTTTCTTGTGTGTCTGCTCTCCATTGGCTTGTTCTTCCAACCAACACATGTGGGACTCTCCGCCTTGTTGATCAATGGGTCCTTTCTCAGGACTGTGACCTTCTTTCCCTTCCAAACCCCTCTGTCCATCTGATTCTGTTATTTCCTTACTCTTTCCAACATTCAGTGTGCTTTCTTGCAGGATATGATGTGTTTCATTTCCTTGCAAGATGTGCTCCTCGTGTTTCGTCTGCTCTAATCTAGCTTCCAGAATTCTGTCCCCTTCCTCTTCAACTCCCATCTCTTCCTCTTTCCCCTCTTCGATTTCACTCTCTTCGATTTCACCCTCTCTCATCGAAACAGTGGGGTACTCCACGATGCACTTCACCACCCCCGAAAGCGCCGGGTACATGTCCTGGAACTCGTCCACAAACACGGCTCTGTAGTTCGCCAACCGCAGAAGAAATAGCGGGTTCTTTCTAACATTTTCCATGGCTTCTTCCTCAGTAATATCCCCTGTTACACTCCCCCGTATCTCTCCATTAGAGTGCGTCATTAGCCTCGTAGCATCGGTGATCAACTCGTCGTACCTGACCAATCCACTTATTTTGAAATGCTGCACTAGACTCGCCAAGTACTCGGCGCTGATCTGGTGTTCTGCAGCCACTTGGTTTACAGATACGGTGCCCTGCATGATACTGGCCATGGCCTTGCTTAGGCGTGCCGGGGTGATGGACCCGCCGATCGTGTGGGCGCCAAACTTCACCAGCTTGCCCAGAAAGAACGCCACCATCGCCTTCCACGTTGGCTCGTCGAAAATCCGCTGCTTGGTGTAGCTGGAGTCCACTAAGTGCCCGTACTGTTCGAGGAGACCTGCACAGAACAGGTGGAACGTGCAGATTTCCACGTGTCCAGCGGTGTCGGGCCCGACAAGGCCTCCCAACGTTTCCTTGAGCGAGTCCACCGACCGGTTTGCCATGGAAAGGACCAAGATTTCATCGGGGTTTGCTCCGTTTGCTAGAAGACGCGCTATTCGCGCGATAAGCGTGAATGTTTTCCCCAGGCCGGGGCCGGCACGGACCCGGAGCATCTCGTTCATCGCCGCTGGGTGGCAGACCGCCGCATACTGGCTGTCGGTGACGGAGATCTCGATTTCATCGTACTCTTTCGGCCCATTCTCGGAGATACTAGGGGGTGGGGAAGACAGACGCGCGGTGGACGCGGTATCTGGGGTTGTAGGACACTTTGAGACATCTGACGATGAAGAAGTTGGAGATTTGGATGTGATCGACGGCATCGGCAGTTTTTCCAGACCTTTGGGCGGCAGATATAAGTAATTAACAGATTTCTTGGGGCGTGGTCACGTGCTGAATCCGAAAAGAGAAGCTAGATCCGAAAAAAAAAGCTGGGCCCGAGACATTGCGGAGCGCGTCACGTGACCATCGGCCTTTATCCCCGACCTTTGTTTGCTCATCTTTGCCCTCTTTGCCCCCTTCGCCCTATTCTTTGGTCTACGTAAATCAATCTGATTTGCAAAAGGATGGATCTGGTTTATGCGGAGATCACAAGCCCCCAACCACAGCAGTATGCATGTATGACGCGTGCGCGTCATGGTTTGTTGCCATCTAGTAGATGAGGCCATACATGCATCGCATCATGCGATTCGCATGATGCACGTTTGTTTTTGATCCCGCTTTTTTTGGATCTCGTTGTTTAAAATTAAAATCTTGGGAAACGCATCTGGAGAAATGCCTGTATTTCAGGATTCAACATCCATGTTGCGCAGGGCTTCTTGATCAGTCTACAAAAAAACTGGTGAGAATTCTTAGAATTCTTTACACATCCAGAGGCTCTTTAACTTGGCACGACTACTTTTTAATTAAGATTTTCTTTTCTTTTGATATCTGCCTGATTATTCGGTGAGCTTGATTATTCGGTGAGCTCTCTAAATGATCAAAGTGTTTAAAGAAGTCAGACTGTCCATTCAGGTCCATAAGCACTTACCCTCAGGAGCTCTGAATGTATGGCTATTCCCCGGCTATGTGGTGTGTTTTTCTGCTCCTGGTGAAACTCATTTTTGCCATCCAAATGCGTAATTTTTTTTTCTTGGCCTTGTATATTTATTTATCCGGGCGTCATCGATTTAATTTGATTTCCAGGGGCATTCACGTCTTTCGTGGTTGTGTAGCTTGAGCCTGGTATTACGACATCCTATAGCAATCGGTTCGTTTCTCGTCATGTTGTGAAACCACAAAACGGTACGTGTCAACGATTTGAGAAGAATCGCTTCCATGCCCCTGGACATCTCTAATGTACGCCTGTGGAGGGTACATGAAAACTGTGTAGTATTGGCTGTCCATAGTTTAGAGAGAAGGTGAAAGTTGAACCAGAGGGTCGCTGCAGACCCAGAAAGCTCACAGGTACCACCCATCATTGAACGTGTGTTGAGAAGGAAATTGAGATTTTGGAAGTAAATCAAAGTTATGGTTCCTATCTTTGCCTTCCCTTCTCTTTCCCTTGTCTCGTTCCATTCCGTGCGTCCCCAAGATTTCCTAAAAACTTCTGTCGAACAGCACAGTGCTAATAACAAGCTCTTTCTGATCACCGCCTCTTGCATAACCACGTTCTACGTAGATATCGCATTTCTACATTCGACTCGTCTCAGGCGGAATACACATGTTCGAGAAATGACAAATCTCACTGCAAATAGCTTTTGGGGTGTACGAAATCTGCATCCAACAATATTGTTCATCTACTCATAACTCTGGAGCCTGATGAACCCCTAACTCATGAGACTCTTCATATCGCAGATGTGGGTATGTAGTATCAAGCAGGATAAAAAGGCTCCCACGGAGAAGTATGATCACAAGTATGTGCCACCAATGTTCAGAGAGATAAGCCAGAATCAAGAGAAACAAACTAGGATAAAGAGAAACAAGCTAGGATAAAGAAAGACAAGCTATAACCAAGAGAAAAAGAACCATGTAAGTAGGTCTAGAGATCTTGGAGGATGAAAGGGGGTTATCACATGGGGGCAAGAATCACACGAGACCACCACGGCAAGGGCTTCCAAATGTTTTTGTATTCACGAACGTGGATACATCTCGCACACAACCACTGGAAGTCCCGGACATCTCTGCGGTTTTTCTTGGGATGTGCTGGAGGAGAGTGTCGCTCCACAGTTTCCAACGCTTGCTGTTGGAACTTGGACATATAACTTGGGGGAAGGGGAGGGGGGAAATGAAGCAGGAAGAGTTTTCAGTTTGACTGCATCTTCTATGTCTGTAAAGGCCCCAGTGTCCAAATGGTTTCACATCACACGCTGCTGTCTTTGAACCCTTATACACCCTACCCCCCAATAAGTGGAACCCCGGTAAGTGAGATCCCACCTGCTAAGTGAGATTTTGCCCAAACCGAGAAGCGATTTGTATGGTAAATGGAACTTTCTAGAGATAAGTGGAAGTGAGACTGTTTCGGGACACGCCGACCCCAGTAAGTGGAACAGAATATACTGTAATTTGACCATGATGCCCTCCAATGTCTCTCTTTTGGCCGATTAAAATATCTTATCGCACGTGCTAGCTTCGCGAATTGCTAAAGCACAGAAAAACCGTGATTTTATTGGCTATATTCACCGCGAGACGCGTCTAGCCCTCCTGCTGGAACTCAAATTTTCGTCGACATCTGACTCTCTTATTCCTAGCCTCTACAAACCCTAAAATATCACCAATTGTTGAAAGAAAAGACCATGCTGAAATAACTTAGAGACAAAAGAAGGCAGCTCGTGCATTTTATAAGAAAACCGGATGCCATCAATCAGAGGTGACTAAGTTTATAGAGGACAAATACAAAGTGTAAAAGTCAAAGGCCTTATTTGAAAGATTTGCCTTAGAGAATCACCCGGAAGAGCTAGACGAAGAAAACAGACACTTGGAAGCTGATGCAATTCCTGAAATTACTCTTGAAGAAGAATTGCAACTGAATAAAACTGTTCTTGATTTCGCCGCTCAGGAAGGGAAGGATCTCGTGGCAATAGAAAAAGCTATCAAAGATCTTAGAAGCGATGCTCAACTGAAGCTAAGAAAAGATCTTACTCAGCCTTATATACTTTCGCTTCTTCGGAGGTCCTAATTTCACTCATATTCTTTATAGCTAGTTTGATACGTTGTACTCAGACTCACCACCTACAATCACAACAAACATCCGTACACCAAGGCGATATGCAGGATAATTTCTGAATTCTTAGTGGAAGTGGAACTTCTTCGGGACACAGACCTGTTCCACTTATTGGGGGGTAGGGTGTACCAGTATTGCTTCACTCCAAGGCCCATGCCCCAATTCGGCAAGTGCCAAATGAGACAGAGTGTAGAATAGGACTATCTCCGAGAAGGCCGGCAATCTGTGCAGTTTGCGGTATGGCGACTGAAAAAAAAAACAGAGTGTGTCATTATTCTCTAGAATTTCTTGGCGGGCGGAGCAAGTGAACATGGGCTGTGGGAAATGTTCCGTGTCCGAAGCACATATTGACAGATCAAAATACACTGTAAGGTATACATAATGCAGATATATCCAAGGAAATACCTCGTCTCATGTACAGCCGTTCAGGGATTAATGAATCAACGCAAAACGAGACATCCGAAAATTGAAAAATTGGAAACTTCCTCGGGGAAAAGTTGGTGTTCCCACGCATGTAACATTGGGATAGTAAGTTTTTGAGATTTAGCAACTCTCTAAACGCGAGAAGGGACTTCCAAAAATTGCGAGGAAACAGACCATCATGAGCATTATGCTTCATTTTCTTCCCCTGGTTTATTTCCAGAGACGGGGCTCTCAGGGGCTGGATGATTTAAGAACTCAGAGGAACAGAAAGATATTAGTGTAATTCTCTGGCCACCAACCAGCTCAGTCTTCTCAACCAGGCGAAGATTCTTCAGTTGTTCCACACACAAAGAGAATGATCCAAGTGACGCAGACTAAGCGTATCTGATATGATGATACAAAATATTTAATATGACCACCGAGCCAGATCTAGGGCTCACATCTCCATCAATAGTGGAGTCAGAATCCAGCTATCCAAATACCATCTGCCAAGTTCGGTATCGTGAAGTATCCAGAAAGTACTCGTGGTGTGGCCATAAATAGTGAATCACTAGAGGGAAATTCAAAAGCAGTTGTCGGAAAATAGGACCATTTTTAATGCTGCACTATAGGTCAAATACAAGGAACAATACCCTCAGATACTTCCATTTATCTGTTTTCAACAGAGAGAAGCACAGACAAATGACACTGAGTAGGGCGGCTCAACAGCAGTGAACATTGCCGCTAGAATGCCTCTTTATACTAGGGCACTGCATTGCTTAGACATCAATGAGCTCCCTTATTTCTTTTCTTGATCGATTCATTGTTGAAAGGAAACCGCAGAAAATACCTTCATAGCCCAAAACCTGTCCAGCTATATCTAATTTAGCTCGAGATCACATCTAGAGACCTCGACTTCGTGTTGAAATTGGAAACCTTTCTATATCTTTTCTATATCTGCTCTGTATCTTCTCTGTGTCTTTTCTATATCTTTTCCGGATCGTTTCCAGATCTTCTCTACATCTTCTCTACATCTATTCTAGATCTTCTTCATATGTTTTCTACATCTTTTCCAGATTTGTTTCACATCTTTTCTGTATCTTCTCTATATGTTTCCCAGATGGATTACTGATCTTTTCAGTGTCCATTCTATATACTTTCTGTATCTTTTTTACATCTGTTCTCCAAAATTTCCATATATGTTCTGTAACTTTCCCGCATGTTTCTTCTTTCTTTTTCATCTGATTGATGAATTGATTGAAGGGGAGCTGAAAGACGTTTTCAACCCAAAAACTGTGTAGTTATCCCCAACTCGAGGTCACTTCCAACGAATCATCTTAAACTGAATCGGACCTAACCTCACCTCCGTTCTTGAAGAATATTCATTATTCTTTGTTATCTCTGAATTTTAGAATCCTCAATTATAGTATACCTGAAATGACCAGGGTCACGCCACTTCAGATTCAGGGATCTTCGAATGTGTATGGAATGGTATCATCTCTGTCATTCCGTTTACAGTATGGGGAGTTAACAGACTTTGACGCATATATCAATTCGTTTTGAGATTCGATGGAAATTAAAAGGTTAACAGCTTCAAGCAAAATGCATCAAGATCGGGTGGGGATTCTTTGAAAGATGGTACATTTAGTGGACTGGTATTTTTTTATTGGAGTGTTTCCATTCAGTTTACTAACGGCGTACTAAAAAATATACACCCTCACTAGTTTTTTCTCTTTTTTTTTTGCTTGATACATTTATTGAAAAAAAGCTATACAGCTGAAAACCTCGCATGAACAGTGGACTAGATAGGTGAAAATCAACCTTTGATGTATTGTGTAACTTGTACGATGAGCTTTTTGTTCGAGATACATTGATTACATCTCAAAGTTACCTTGTTAGCACGAAAGCTGTACAGCTATACATTAAACGTTTAAGCCAACTCGAGGCCACATCTGACAAAACACCTACAATGATTACCTGACCTCAGCGCCCTTTTTGAATTAAGTAATTTAGCAAGACTTTTGAAATTTGAAGTGTTTTTTAGATAGATACATTGATTGGAGGAGACCTCAAAAGTTACCTTCTCGACCCAAAACTGTTCAGATATTATCAAAACCTCTAACCTGACTCCACTCATTCAAGCTCTCGTATGAGGTGTCAGTTGGCGGCAACATCTTTCTAAGTTTCAATGAGATTTATAGACGCCGAGAAAGCAATGTCTGGCCACCATTGTTTGGATTTGTCGCACGTATTATGAATGTGAGAAAGAAAATATTGGCCCCCAACCGGAAGAAGGCAGAGGTGACATTTCGTGAGCAGAGTATTCTTGGCTTCTTTGGACCTCAGAACATAAGACTCAAAATTGAACGATTGAATGGCTGATAAATCCCGTCTCTTGATCCAGTCCTCCGTATACAACTCTTTCCACAACTTAGCCCATCCAGAATCCAATTGAACTTCAGGACAAAGTTCAGAGAAGCGCTCGGGTTGGATAGTCGGCAACGATGGACAGAAAATCCAAGGTCATTACGAAGAGAACCAAAAGCATATAGAAGTCTGCCAACAAGCGACATGTATTGCGTCTCATTACAGTTTTATTTGGACTATCGGACTGAACTTCCAACTTACAAAATAGGTTTCCAAGGATGTAATGTGGGCTTGCAGTTTTCCGTTCCCCTCTCGTAGAGCATCGAGTCAATATAGTCAGCCAAATGCAACTTTATGCTCTTATGGTTGACGTCAACATTGTTAACGAGGAATGTCTTCACCGGAACAAGATCTTTCATCTGAAAAAACGACTTTATAAGGACAGTGATCGTCTCTCGTTATTGCTGCCTTATACGTTGACGATCTCTTTATACTTGGTAAGGATGAGTCCACTTTCAAGATTGGCAAGAAAAACAATATCTCAGCCTCTTCCCGTCATTTGGGCTCAAAATGCCAAAGCAATCTCGCATAACGTTTTTTCCATATGGCATCAATCCTGCTGTTGACTGAATATAAATCGAAAGTTCGAATTTGGTGATCCTAGATGGAATCTCATCTACTTTATGAAGACGAGTCCTTTTGACCACCTTCTGCCAAGAGGAGGTACTCTTGTTCCGCTGGGTCGAATGCCCGATGAAGACGACTGAAAAACATGCCCTGAGCAACAAGAAGAAAACCCGCCCAATTTAAGTTCCCCGTGCGTGTCACCGGAGTTTTCTTATCATTGGTGATGATGTTGGCCATGTTCTGAATCAACTTCACCCGAAAGTAATAGTTAAACCACAGTTCTTTGGAAGAGAATGTGCCAGCTAATATCGGTCTCCGACGACCAGGAAGTTGAACAGCAAGTTCAATGACTCCATATATTCCCTTCTGAGATCTGGAATGAACCTTTGCCGTTCCGATCCTATTAGTCGAGATTCATTTTTTTGCCACCATTGTTTGGATACGTCGCCCATACTATTATTGTGAGTATGAACATATTGACGCTCTAACAGAAGAAGGTGAAGATGGTAACGTTTGGTGAGCAGGGTATTCTTGGCTTCGTTGTGCTTGGGAACAAAAGACCCAAAATTGAACAATTGAATAGCCAATACTACACTTTTCTTGACTGTTTGTTCAAAGTACCTCGAGAGCCCTTGGCAGCACATTTCTCTATGATGACCTCTCGTTGTTTTCAAAAGCGTATATAGATCTTTTTTCAAAAAAACCTTTTCGTATCACAGAAGTGAAGATTCCCTAATCAACTACCTAAAAACCCATAGATACGTCTCCATGATGCACTCAAAGAAACATATCGTAAGACAGGAAAAGACAACCCCCAATCAATTACTCCTTAAAACCCATAAATACGTCTGTATCAATTACTGAGTATCAAGAGACTCAAAGCTTTCCCAAGCGATAATATGTCCTTTTAGTCTCTCCTTCTAACATTAGCCGCAAGTGAAAGTAACGTCAACTAGTCATCTGTCAAAAATAAAAACTGCTTTGCTGTGCCCCAAAATACTAATCGATGGAGGAGGACAGAGGAGACAATGAAGGAACAATTTGAAAATAATTGATGCAATTGGGACTACTCAATTTGATTTTGAAAAAACTTAATTTCTTGTCTGTTCAATTTCATCTAGCTCATACTCGTCACCATTGAAGTATGCAATGTCGAAGTTTTACACAAGAGATACATATGAAAACAACTAAATAAGCAGACATCTGAACCAAGTTAGACCGATCAATATAGACCAAGAAATATATTTTCAGAGAGAACGAGAGAGATTTAGGGATGAAAAACCTACTCACTGCGGAAAAGTCCTCAGAATTGTTGTTCATATACTAACTTCTCCATCTCATTTTATATGCTGGAACAAGCATGAAATCACAAGGTACCTTCAATTCTTAGAGGAAAACTAAAGAAAAAAGGATCAGAAACATGATACATGGTCTTTCACATACTTCTTTCCCCACTCCTTCTGCACCTTCACTGCCTTCTTTCTCGCCTTCGCTTCATTTTCTCAACTCCCTTCCTTCATCGATGAGCTCTTGGAACTTGTGAACGAGAGGGAAACGATCTCACCGAACAACTCTTCCATTGCTAAGATGATGAACAATTGTGTTCTGAGTGATAAGAGTAGTGACTGGCCAAGTGAGCAAGTTGCACAAGGTTTCGACGAGCCAACAGTGAAGGATGAATCTCCCTCGAAAAGGTCCACTCGAAGCCCATGTGGTCTGATGAATAGCTGCTTCTCAATTGCAAATATCATACCCCAAGTCGCATCAAAAGCAGAAAGAAGAACCCCTGTTCTCTGTTCTAGCATTCCGGAAAAGTACACTCGGTGGACTGTGTCAATGAATTAATTAAGTTTGCGCAACTGCTCATATACTTGTTACAATGGTGCCAACATTGATTCAAGATTCATAGGTAATTGGATGCCGAGGATAGCCCACAATCATTTTGGTTTCGAATTATATTAGAGCATTCATCCTTGAGATGTCTTCGCATCTGAGTCAGGTCCACCTCCTCAATACAAAGATACCATCTGAAATCCCTTTTCGGGTGAGCAGGATCACGTATCAGAACATGAGAGCCATACTTTATGTTATGAAACACAGTCAAATCATCACACTGGCTGCATTCAAAGTGGTGGAGCTGAGCCCGGAATTTTTCCACCTTCCTGTGACCTTCCTGGCATCACCAGTGGAAGATTTTCCAGTTCGGCCTTGCTCAACGATTTGAAATCACTCTTATGACAAGCTTTTGCTTCCTTCTCTGTCAAGGAGATTCTTTGTACCCCCCTCTGGGCGCCTCATGCGCCAATTCGATGGGAAACTTCCCCGAAGAATGGAAGTTTCAACAACAGAGGTGCGTGCTACCACCTTGTGCCACTTTATAATATCTTATTTTGAAGAAACATATCGGATTGACAAAATGGGCATTTCCCGTATATGAATGACCTTTTTCTGTCTTGCAAATGATACTTCAAGTCTGTGAGTCGAAACATGGTTTAATTTAAAGAATTTTATGGTATTACAAGAAGAAATGTTCCTCACTCAACTGCTCCTAAAACCCCAAAATTATGTTTGGATAATGCACTCAGTATCAAGAGACCCCAGTTTGTTTGATTTTTTGAAAAAGAATCATTGTATTACAGAAAGTGACATCTCTAATCAACCTTTCAAAAACAAATACCAAGATGTCTGGAAAATACACTGAGTATTAAAAGATTCCAATACTATTAGAGAGTCGTGGCTTTCACCAGCCCAAGTCTGTCGTCTTCACATTAGCCTTATCTGAAAGCCACGTCAATTTGTCAAAGCCGAACTTTGCCCCATCACCCTTTTTAATTGCTTTGAAATTTATGGTACAAATAAACATGGAAAGGGAAACCTACGCACAGTTGTGAAAATGAGGCTCTTTTTAGTGATGTTGCAACCGTGCAACATTTTACAAATGTCCTTGCAAGTTCAAACAGTAAGCAGAGTTCGAAGGTTCACAAGTTGAATTTAGCTCTGACTGACTTTCTGTATTGTTTTGTATTAATCAAAATGTCTTGTTCTCCAGCCCTAGAATACTTGCATCATACCGAAGCCATGTATCGAACGCAAACCCAATTTTTTATAATAATAGTTCTCGCGTAACATAGAAGCGTGGCTAAGAATCCATGGTTGGTGACCTCATCCTAACGGGAGGTGGTCTCTCCTCGTGCTTCTTTATAACTCGAGTCTGGAAGGACTCTTTGATCCAGAACAATAAAACGAGAAAATTAATTGGTTATTACTCGAAAAGCATTCAAAGAGAACACAAAGGAACTTCGGAAAGACTCAAATAGCGACGGAAAGATATTAATCACGCAATATTCCAGCTTGACTGCTGGTTCATATCTATTTGATATAGAAAACTATATTTATTTACCTTCTAAAACATTCATATTTTGATGACTCAACAGCTCAGAACTTATCTTATATAAGTCGCGTGCACGTACGAATTCTTGCGAATATAAGAACTTGAATCTGAAACAGAGAAACATTTATGCCCGTGTTGGGTTTAAATAAATTAAAATTGGTAGTACAACGCCCAGACATAACGTCAAGACTTATAGATACAGGAAATGAATCCATCATAGTAGAATCATGTGATCCAACTTTTTGATGTATTATAATTCATGATGATGGTGATACTTCGGTACCTCCTAACCCCCAATTTTTGTTAATGAAGGTGAAATGGAAAACTCAGAAATCCTATTCTGTTTCAAATGAAGCGGAAAACTGACCGGACGGAATCTACATGGTAGTGCATATACTCCAGTATGAGCTAGCACGGCTATCGATCTCAAACTGATACCAAAGACCTGACAGACTTCGAAGAATAACAAAAGAGAACTTAATTAACCTTGCCCATAATCTTAAGGATTCAAGAAAAAGGCAATCGAAGAAAAGGAAAAGAAAAATAATCACAAAAAGGTTTAAAACTCATATTGCCCTAAACCAATTTCGCAATCACGTACCTAACAGGTTCTGGTGCACGGGTGTATGTCTACGATAACATACATCGTCTTTAATCACCGTCGATAATACCCCACGAAAACCACCAATGAGTGTCTCGTACCTCCAAACGATCCTACCGATCCCCGAACATGACTCCGAACATGCAGAAACACCCACAAAAACTGCCTCTGAAGCGCACAACGACCTTTTTTCTTCCCTCTCAGAACACGACATCGGTGTTCTTCTGGCGCAGTTCGAACTGTTTCTGGCCCGCCTCAAACCGTACCGTGAGCAGCTCCAGCCGATCGAGGCATTTCTCGTCGAGTTCGACGGTGAAATCCACCGGCTTTCCGAGTCTCTCCGCGCGCTCCAGACGCAATCCAGCGACTTGGCGACGGGACTAGAAACACACAGAAACCTTGTGGAAACACTCAACCCGGTGGTGTTGGACCTCGTGATCCCGCCCGCAGTGGCGCTGTCTGTGCTCCGCGAGCCGATCACCGAGCAGTGGATCGCCAACATCCACTTCATCGCGGAGAAACAGCAACTCATTCGCAAAATCGCGCTGGAAAGCGGCGACGGTTTTAACCACAAGGATCTGAAGGCGTTTGCGGAGCTCCAGGACGGCGTCAAGCTCCTCGAGGCCAAGGCGGTCGAGCGGGTCCGCAACCACGTCATCGAGCAGATCCGGCTCTTGCGCCGGTCCGTGATGACGTCGTCCCAGGCGGTGCAGAGCCATCTTCTACTGATCAAAGAGGCGTATGCGTTTCTCAAGGCCCGGCACCCGCAGTTGGCCAGCCAGCTCCAGTTGGCGTACATCTACACGATGAAATGGTACTACACCACGCGCTTCGCCAAATACCTCCACTCGCTCCAGAAACTCAAGCTCAAGCACATCGACCTGCTGTTTGTCTTGGGCAGCACGGGCGAGCTGCAAGATGCTACAAAAACAGGCTTTTTGGACGCCATGAGCGGTGCATACGCTTCCTCTGCAAGCAGTGGAGGAAATGCCGGAAATTCCGGGCCTTCCGGGCCTCCTGGGGCCGCGGGGGCGTCCACACGGGTCACACTACCGGAATACTTCCTGTCGGTGCCGAAACGCATGGCGGTTCTCTCGCAGGACGGCCTGGCGCTGCAGGCGATCCCGTCGCAGATCGCCGAGACCACGCCGTTCGCATACTGGCTCGAGTTTGCGTTCCAGCAGTTTTCCAGCGCGTTGCTAGATAATGTAATTGTCGAGTACTTGTTTGCGATCGACTTCTTCTACCAGGGCAGCGAGAGGTTCGACGCGCTCCACGCGCTCGACCCCAAGGCGAAGCACTCTGAGAAAAACAAGGACTGGTCCCACGTGATGTTCGACGACGTGTTCAAGATGGGGCTTTCGTATGCAACCTGGCTTGTTTCCACACTGCACCAAACGCTAGGCTCGAGACTCGCCACGGGCACCGGGGTCTCGGGATACGGCGCTGGTTTCGGCACGTGTGACGCGTACGCCGTGTTGCTCATGATCCGCATCGTGCAGAAACAGAACTGTGCGCTCCACAACCAGTTCCACGTGCCGGTCATGGAGGACTACCACAACACGCTTCTTCTCCTGTTGTGGCCGCAGTTCACGCGGATCGTCGACTTGAACTGCGACGCGTTGAAGAAGAATGTCATGGGCAAGGGCTCGGCTTTTTACTCGTCATCAGCGAATAGCAATGCGCCATCACATACCACGCAGCAGTTTGCGCAGTTCTTGCTGGGGTTGTTCAAGTTGGCGTTTGCGGACGACGACGAGAAGGACAAGCAGCTGTTTCTGCGCGAACCCATCAGCATGTCGATCACAAGACTCCGCAACGACTTCGAGGGTGCGCTCACCAAAGCTAGCACGTATGGCTTTGGCACCAGTAAAAGCAAGGCCGCGCACCGCGAGATGTTCTTGTTCAACAACTACTTTCTCCTCGTGACGATCTTGCGGAACGAGTTTGACGGCACCGACAACGCGTTTATTCAGGAGCACATCGAGCACTTCCAGCTCCTCTGCGACGCCTACAAGCCTAAATAGTGGGCTTGGATGGAGGATGTGATGGAGGATGTGGTGGAGGATGTGATGGAGGTTTTGATGAAGGATTTTGACTGAAAAATACACCGTCCTACTTTCTTTCAAGCCCGGCTCCGGGCCAGACTCGCGTTTCAAGTCAACACCACTACGCCCACTCGCTTTTCATCTCTTTCCTTTTCTTTCTTGTACATTACTTTAGAGCATACCACTCTATGCTACTTTAAACATGCTTTCTACTCGGTTTCTCCACACCTGCTGCCCCCCTCACGCCCGCTGCACCAGCGCCAACTTCGCCAACATGCCGCACAACTGCAAATACGTCAGCACACCCTCAAGCACGCGCATGTGCACGAACCCGATCTCCTTGATGACGTCCAACCGCGTCAGCTCGGGAATGCCGGGTAACGTTTTCGCCACACGGAACGCCAGCGTCACAATGTCGATCGCAGAGTAGCCCTTGGTCCACAACGTATCAAGCAAGTCGACCGCCTCGTCGATGTTGTGGTTCAAAATGCACGCGCCCAAGATCTTCTTCACCACGAGCGGGTGCGGCTGGTCGACGATCTTGAACACGTTGACGTCGTCGACAAACCCGAACCCGGCGACCGTGCTCTGCAAGTTGTTGAGTGCCTGCCGCATGTCGCCCTCCGCCGTGAAGATGAGCGCCTTGATGCCCTCGGAGTTGTACTTGACGCCCTCGGCCTCGGCGACCTCTAGGAGCCGCCGCAACACCTGGTCGTCCGCGAGCTTGTTGTACCGCAAGATGGCGCATCTCAGCTGGAGCGGCTCGATGATCTTCGACGACTGGTTGCACGCGAAAGCAAACCGCGTCGTGTTCAGGTACAACTCCATCGTGCGTCTGAGTGCCTGCTGAGCGCCCGGGGTCATGGAGTCGGCCTCGTCCAAAATGATGATCTTGTGGCGGCCAGGGGGCAACAGGATCTTGGTCTGCGCGAACTGCTTGATCTTGTTGCGCACGACGTCGATGCCCCTGTCGTCGGACGCGTTCAACTCCAACGTCGCCAGGTGGTACAACTCGGGGCCCAAGAGCTCGTGGGCCAAGCAGTGGATCGACGTGGTCTTGCCGATCCCGGGCAACCCCAGGATGATCATGTGCGGCATGTTGCCGTCCTGCACCACGAGCTTCAACCGCTCGATGGTTTCTGTGTTGCCCACAATGTCGTCGAGCTTGTGTGGCCGGTATTTTTCTACCCATGGAAGGTCAAGCGAGAGCGCAAAGTTCAGCATTTTTCTTTCTGAACAAAGGTGTGAGAGGGTCGAGAGTCGCAGCGGAGTTCGTGCTATGCTATTGTTTTGCTTTGCACGTATTGGTTTTGCGTTTTATCCCGTGCTTCTATGCGCAAAGAGACGTGATCGGTGATCTCTGACGCGTTGCCAAGTGAGATAAAGATGTTGGGAGTTGTACGCGGTGGAGTGAGGATGCACGGGTTTTCTGCGTATCGCGGCCGCGATTTGAGGCCAGACTCAGTCACGTGATCTCTGGAGGGAATTGACAATTAGAGCAAATATGATCAACTCATGTTCCCTTTTTGGCGAAAAAAAAAAAGGACAAAAATTGTATTTGGTAAAAAGGTCGATCTTGAGCCGGGCCGCACTTAAGAATTTCCCAAGAACCGCCTATTATATACCGAGTGCGTCCTACCAACGCGAGGACTATGTGATCCCACTCATTGGCAAACCTGGGGCCTTAGTTTTGCCAACAGAGACATAAGTTTGAAAAAGGTGTGAAAGAAAACCCGTCACTTCCGGCCTGAGCAATTAGCTTCCCTAAAAAATGGCGTAAAGTGGCGTTTAGCCGGACTACCCCCGAGGTTACCGGAAAGGCATGCCGGAATTGCGTTTTTTCAGCCGCACCGATATTGCAAGTTGCTCTTGCTCAGCCGCACGAGTGCTTTGGGGCGGTATACGAAGGTTGCTTTCTCGAGTCGGACTTTGATGTGCGTAATGCTGTTGTCATTTGCGTCTTTTTCGTGCAGGCGGGCCATACATGTGATGCGTTTCTGCATGGATATTGTGTTGAATTTTAGGTTTTCCATCACCCCGAAAACGGCTACTTTACCTACCTTACATGAAACAAAGTGTCTACGTTTCAACCTCTTCTGTAATATGTGCTCCATTCCACGATTAGTTCTCTCATGCCTGGATTAAGATTCCGATGAATGAAGAAATGCTGTCGGAACTGCATCAAGCTGAATAACAAAGTGGAATGCCCCCTCACCGTTTTTCAGCTCCGCAAGGGTGAGACTGCAACAGTCCATTCAAATTTCACAAGAAAGTTCGCACCATCTTTTCTTTTAACAACGAACACTCCAAAGTATTGGAGAAAAGGAAGGAATCGTTCTTTCCTTTCAACTGAATCGAACACACAGCAATATATGGATTCAAATACTCGGTCAGAATAGCTGAAGAAGGTCGCTGGCTTTGAAGTCTTCACGACGGCCCCACTCGTGTACCCCCACATCAGCAAAAATTCGCAAAATGTGTACTAATAACGTATATGCATGCAGCTGCCCAGAAACTTGCGGGTATGCACTCTGCGTGACATAAGAGGCCGGAAACACTTCTGTGTGCACATCGCTCCTGCAGCGATGCGGGCGACTCCAATTGGGTCGTGTGGCGCGGGTACTTTGCTGCATCTAATTCTGTTTTCGGCGATCTCGGTACTTTCCGACCTGTCTATTACGTGCATATGTTAAGAGCCCACACAGACACGGCGGAAGGCACGCCGAGAGGCACGCCGAGTCGGTGGAACCAGGCTTAAGCAAGAATCCGGAACTTGGCTGGCGAGAATATTATTCGACTTGAAATTGAAAAAAAAAATTAGTTGATTCTATGAAATTGTAGAACTCTCGGATCGTGGGAGCAAGTTTCTTCAGCTATGATTTAGGGGAATCGGCGTGCGAGTTTTGGTCAACGGTTTTTTGATCTCGTGCCAGAAATGAGTTTTCTTCTCTTCTGTTCGATTCCATTCCACTGAAGATCCAGCTTTCCATTTTTCCCCCTTCCCGCCAATATTTCTCTAAAGTCCCCATCTCGACTATTACTTTTGAACAAAGTGGTGAGAGTTTTCCCCAGGGGAAATGTTCAGAAACAGGCCTATGTTAGTTATAGCACATCAGAACACCGTGGGTTGCTTAATTTGGATCCCAGAAAAGTTCATCACAAAGCATTGAAATGGAGAATCTTTTGACTCGTTACAATTCGTTTTGCTCAAGTCTATCAATCGGAGTGATTCTTAGCGTTGAACCCTGACCCCGGTCAAATTAACAACAGTACAACCAGGGAACTGGAGAGATAATGATTTGAAACGAATAATTGGAGAAAAGGTACATCATACAAGGGTCAACTACTGAGCTCAGAGTCTTTTGAAGTCGAAACTAGAATTACACGTTAAGTGAAGCCACGTCAATACGAGGCATAGCTCATTCGAGACTAGCTCTTTCTTCAGCGAGCAAAGGAACACTTTACACGAAAGTTCATTAGTGATGGAAAGGTGGAAGAAAACAGAATGAACTATGTTTTCTATTTTGTTATAAAATCTGAGAGGGCCACTGCAACACATCCTAAGAGGCGGATGGAACAATTCATTCCACCTCGTAATTACACAGGTTCCGTCCACGTTAATGTCAAATTGCAAACATGTTGGAATAGGGTCGATCCCTGTTTGCTCCGAATAAGAACCCACGATCTTTAAACATGTTTAAAGATCGTATACCCACCAATAGTTGCTTCCGAAGCCTCACATTATTTTTGCTCTATACCCCAAACTTGTCTATATTTTCCTTGATAGATCCATTGATTAAAGGGGAGCTTATAAGTTACCTTCAAAGCCCAAAATCTGTACAGCTATACATAAAACGTCTAACCCATTTCGAGGTTTCGTCTCACGTATCACCTTCGATGATCCCGACGTGTCCTCACTTATGTATTGAAAGTGACTTTGTCAACTACCCAAAGGATGAATCGCTTTCCATGCTTTAGTAATCTGCCTCGGCAGTAAAACTGGAAGCCTTTCATCCAAATGATACTTACGTCGCTTTCCAGAATATACCTTTCGGACGGCCTTAACAAACCAATTCGACTTTTTCAAGTTCTCATATGAGGTGTCAGTTGAGCACACCAACATATTGGGTAGTAAGATGCCACATCAAGTAGTCCAGGTATTTTCAGCAATTTTGTACAAGCAATATACGTCGGAAAAAGAATCTTGTTCTCTTTTTGTCTTCAAGTTTTCCTTTTGTTGCATTTTTGTTGGGTGACTCGGCGAGCTCATTGTTGCTCACGCGTAGGTTCCTAGCTAAAGAATACCATGAAAAAAACAAAGAAACCGAAAGATACATTATTCAGCCCATTCTTTATTATTTAAATATTTCCCAATTGCATTTCTTTTGGATATCATATTTTCTCTCATCATCAATCCACTTGTGCAGGGTGATGATATATGAAATCCACCATCTGCTTGGTGAAAAACTGTCCAAAGTATCCAATGCACAACCACCAAGTCCATTATTTCCCGGTTTCCAACACTTTGGTATGAGACAATAACATTTTTTCACATGTCCTTTTCTAAACCCAAGGTCTTGCTTTCGGGACTTCTCCTGGTATAGTAAGATATATTCAGCTTAGGCATACAAAACAGGAACGAACGATTCACGGTACTTGCATGAAACAAAAGAAAACGAAACAGGCAATGCCAGATCCACTCACGAGGCATTTTTCCATATATCTTCACCAAAAGAATAGACCTCTTCACGGCCGAACCTCAAACCGAATGATCTGGTTTCCGCTCAAAATAGGAATGGCCATTGACTTTCAGAAAGTAAAGTCCGCTGTTCAACTTTCATTGAATCCAAATGTATTTGCTATCCCATTAATTCTCGATAATGCCTCTGAGGTCCCTGAATCATTCACGAAGTCTCATTATCATCTCTATTATCAAAAATACACAGCAATCCTACATCAGAATCACAACACATTCATCCACAACAAGCCATCTGAATATCAAGAAACAGAGGGCACTAAAAATGGGACACAGAGCCCACACCAATGCTCGGCGATTCTTATGCTTGGAAGAAGATGCTTTCGTTTGATTGTTCGACAAAGCTGGCATGAGACTTTTAAGAGAGGATAAAGTTCTTGGGCTTTACACGTTTTGCACGTGTTTCACTTGTGTTTCAAGACAAATGCACAACTTCTGTTGGAAACTGGAAACAAACATATACACTCAAGTCAATTAAACTTTTTTTAAACGCTTTCTATCCTTATCATCCTCTCCACTTTGAACTGTGACCAAGGTCGCCTACAAAACTACATACATCGTGTGAGCACATTTGAATCTGAATCAAGAAAGTTTAGACATGAACAAATGACGAAGAAAACCAAGTCTCGCCCACAACATGAGACCGGCTCAGTACGTCTCGACCTCGTCCCTCTTGACCGTGGACCGGATACTGGTTTCCCTCAAGGCCAAAAAGATCGTTCCCAACACGAGACTATCCAAAGCAATCCGGGGGTCTTCATCGATAGAGCCGTTCCGAGTTTCTGGAACGTCCTGATAAAGGGCGATTTTTCCAATTTCAGAGTACTTTTTAGGAAGCAACGGCGTGTTTTCCAAGTACACAGATGCGTCTAGAAACTTGCCGAAAGGCGGCATATCCTGCGGAACAGTATCTCTGTGAGACAAAGAAAACTTGTTTGTCAAAACCTCCCGAATGATCGGGTTGCTAGGAGAAGGAACGGGATTATCAAAGTCAGTGGTTGTTTCTGTCCCCCTTGTTGTTTTTTCCAGCCTAAAGAAGTCTCTGCCGGTCTTTTTTTCCATGAGGCCATCGGTCAACGAGTCCTGGGTTTCATCGAGCACTGTTAATCTGAGTTCTGGGTTATAGAATGTCGGGTACGAGACCGACCGAGACGTCCCTAATAAGCGAAACCTCGTGCCATTATAGGTAAAATCCGTGAACAGCCGGTGATTATATTGAAACGCCCAAACTTTAAATGCAGGTCTACTTTCTGGAGAAAACTCAAATAGGTACCGCTTCACATGCTGCAAGGTTTTTAATCTGACCGTGCAGAAATCGAAAGATTCGAATTGCAAGTTTCCGGGAGACTCCGAACACTCTGAAATATCAGAAACACTGGATTTTCGGGTATACTGCCGGAATATCATGTATGGTGCTTTCGGCCGGAAGGAGGACATGAATGGCACCTCGACCTTCATAATTGGCATACTACTATTCGTGATACTTTGCCCCGGTTCTGAGGAAAGAGAGTGAGCAGGCAGCACTTGATCCATCTCCCCGTTTTCTCTATTTTCTCTGTCTTCTATGTCTTCTCCAATTTCGCTGTTTTCGCTGAATTCGCTATTTTCTCCAATTTCTCCGATTTCTCCGAATTCTCTATTTCCTCCGAATTCTCGGTTCTCCCCAGTATTTCTGTTTCTAACCTGCACATTGCCAGTGATGGAGTCATAATTTGGCAGTACTTCCGGTCTTTTTCGCTGCATTTTTCCACTAGCTCTCGCCTTCTTGAACTTCTCAAACCCCTTCGTATCCAGAAAAACGTACATGTGGTTATTGATTATCTGCAGAGCCACCACCATGATCTGTAAGTGGTTATACCTGGAGGTGTGTCTCTGCATAATAGTCCGGTTTTCAGCGTCAGAAAACATTGTTCCGTCATCGCCAAAATCACTAGCATCACACGCATCGCTATCATTAGCATTGAAGCGGTATTCAGTATCTGCACCATTGTTTTGATGACCGTAATACCGAGCATACGTCGGAAAGTTGCCCTCGTATGTCTCTGAAAGACGCAATTCGCGTGTTTTCGATGTTTCGGGGGTGAATGTCGCTGCCTCCGAAAGCGCCTTGGAGTGCAAGGAGGACGATTCTGGGTCACGCGTGTGTGAGTCGTGTGACGAAGATGGATTGCTATTTTGCGGTCTGCAATTGGACGAAAAGTGGCTGTTTGTATTAGGAGAGGTCTCCATATGTGGGGTAGAGGCCACGTTCCCAAAATCGCTTCTCATCAAAAGCAAGCAGGGTGACAGGTAATTGGGGACAAGAAAAGAATGGTTGAAGATCAAGAAACAGTATTGTACTGGGGACTATTTAAGTCTTTCTAAGAGTGTGATGATGTTATAAGAAGTACGAAGTGTGAGAATTGCCACTAAAAAAGTGAGATCTGTGGGGCTTTGCTCCTGCATATAATACACTTATGCACATACGCAGTTCATGCGGGGAAGTCTTCTTTCTAAGGGTGTAAGGACGTTTTTTATCTGATGATTTAAATGGAGAATTATAGAAACTATGTAGTTCATAAAGGCACATAGATTTCCTGCACGCTGGACACGAGAATTATAAAGATTTGGGCCAAGACGGTACTTTCTGAGCTCCCCTCTAACAAAGTATCGATCAAAAAAGGATTAAAAAAAATGTGAATTATATTCATTGTAATCTTATTGAATGGGAAACACGTGGGGTTAAAATCCCTGTTTGCTAGAAATAAAAAAACGGGCAATTTGAGCCGAGTTGGGTTTGCCACCAGATTTGCGAAGTTTTTTAATGAGTTAAAAAAAAAAAGAAGAGTTAAGAAAAAAAAAAAAAAAA
>JAJMCI010000104.1:0-46263 GCA_030565705.1 Metschnikowia baotianmanensis
GCCATGGCAAACTGGCCATCTGGCGTGACTCTGATCTTGTTCGATGCCTCGCTGAACTCGAAGTCTTGAATCAACTCCACTCTGTTCATGTAGTCGGCATCTCGTCTCAACTCCTTCTTTCTCTTTCTGGCGATCCAGTCGGGCAAAGATCTGGAGAGGTTGGACCCAGCTACCTGGTACACGGAGACATCTCCGGCGGAGGTGGATTTTAAAACCATATTTGTTGAATGCTTAATAAAACTGCTTCGAGATGATCATCTCTCTAATGCGCGGTGTGACAGAAAAAAAAATACAATTTGCGGGTGCGGCCAGTCACGTGCTAAACACTATGAAGATGATAGATCTGTCTTGCGAGATCACGCTCTCTCTTTACCAAACTTATCCACATGAACACTCTGCTGTCTGCCTCCCATGGCATGGTGGCCCATTCCTAGCTGCACCATATTCTCCGGGTCGTCTTTACCTCTGGGCAAATGCTCATAGAGATGCATATACTCGTTCTTCGTGATGACCCCTGAATTGGCTTGCGATAATGACGTGTAAGGGCTATTGTAGATATTCGCCTGTTGTGTGTCGGGGTGAAATGTGGCCGAGAACTTATTGAACCCATCACGAATCAACTCTTTGTACTGGTCATCTTTGTGCTCGGCGCATAGGGATGAGAGAAACTTATACCAGATCCACAGTGTGCTGATATCATTGTAGCTAGCCTCGGTAGCACAGTTGAACAATGTGGTCCAAGCCAAAGCCAGATCAGCGCTCAGAAGAAGCTCTGTCATGAGCTTAAATATTATCTTCGTGGTTAACTGTGATGTCAAGTGTGACAGGTCCAACTTCTCGTTGCATTTAAGAATTAGCAAAACGAGCGAGCATATGGGCTGGATCTTGCGCATGGAAATTTTCTCAGCGAGCGATTCATTGGGCACTATTTCCGCCCTTTGGTTGACTTCTGGACCAATGATAGCATTGAGAAATACAAGAATACCGAAAAGGCTTTGGTGCAACTCGTCCAACTCGTCTAGTTTTGCTAGCATGTCCAATGTTTCGTTTGCTGGTGCAGGTTTGGACTGAGCGAAGAAGTAGTTCGGCTTAGCTAGCGGAGGCAAAGCGGACCTCGTGAACCCATCTAACAATTTGAGACTTGCTGACGTGCAAGAAGTGTCACCATATTTTCTCAAAAGACATTGGGCTGTTACACACCCGAATTGTGTGCACACACTCAAGAGCGAGTTTACATCAGAGACGTTGTTGAAGTGGCTATAGATAGTCAGAAAGCTTGCGTTCCTACCCATCTTCTCGAGCATATTTGAACTGATTAAAATGCAGTCCACAACTGTGGTGTTTGTAAACCACGAAATGCCTGAAGTGTGATTCAACAAGTCTATAATGAAACGAAAGGGTGTTTTTGCAGCCACCTCGTATGCTTCAAGCTGACTTTGGGGGCATCTTTGAAGTAAGAGCGTTGCTCCAGGAAACTTATAGATTTCGGAAAGCATGCACAACACCGGGGCCCTCATCATCAATATTTCCAAAAGATATTTTGCATAGCGTTGGCTCGATGTGGGTGCAGACAGTACGGATAAGCGGTGGAGCACGCCGACTGCATTCTCGTCATTGCAGATGATCAAAGTAGCTAAATCGCGATGTGCCACGCTTTTCAGCATCACAGAAACCAAAGCCATATAGCATTGCCAGGGCGGATTGGACTCTTTTGTCAAGATCTGAAGCTGTGGTAAAACCAAAGACATCACCTGTACCATTGGCTGAATCTCTTGAACGTGTGACTTCACGAAGTGACTCAAGTCCAGTCTAAAATGCAAAGGACTGGAAAAGGTCTCCTGAATTTCACTTTCATCTTGTTTTGGCCACCACTCTGGCAAAATTGGTAAATTGCTTGTTGATGGTGATTTTGATAAGAATAATTCTCGCATTTGAGAGTGCAATCCTGGGTGAAAAAGATGCAACAAGAAAAGATACGCAAATTTTTGGAAAAGCGCCGGCTCTTCGGGGCACAACGATACAACCTTGGCAAGATGCTCCAATAAGGGCGGTACAGCATCTGTTCCAATCGAACTGATAATCTCCAGAATTCCGGTAGTTGCTTCACAAGCCTGCTCAATCCCCAGATTAGACATGTTTTTCTCGGCAACAATTTTGAGGAGTATCTCACAGTGCTGAGAAAGCTCTTGCTGAGCTCTCGAGCTCTTCGATAGATTTTCCGCCATTTTTTGCTTTATTTGAGTATCTAGCTAACTATACAAGGGTATTTTATTCACCAGAGAGTGCGGGGTGAAACTAAAGTGATTGTGGAGAGGATATTTAGATATATATATAGAGAGATGAGATGATGATGAAAAGTGGGAGTAGAAGAGAACAGCGAAAAGGGGGGACTCTCCCCTTTTTTATAGCTCTTTTTTTTTTATAGCCGCTCAGGCGTTGGCTGCAAAAATGACAGTGGCAGCAGAATGCAAAAGCCTCGTTTTGGTCTAGCCGCACCATACACTTTATGAGTTGACATGTGACGAGAAAACCGAAAAGGGGGCACCAAGCAAAACCCAGCTGGCGACATCTATGAATCACTTCTTTTCGACTACATTCTATTGGTTCATGATATGTTGCGTCTATTTTAGTCTGTGCTGAGACATATATTATGCATAATAATATGTATACAAAGTGGACAAGCTAGTTGAGTGAGAGAAGGTTAAGCAAAAGCAAATGCTCAGGGCTGTGGGGTGGACACGTGACAAATGATGTACCTACACTTCACAAAGCAACCTTTTCATTTTGCCTGTTGATGACGGAACGTAAGTTTCGCTTTACTTAATATGTAGTCTCGGTGACTAGAAGGAATGGGCTCCTTTCAAACACCTTAAAATCATCTTGCCAATGCAATACAGTTTGCTCAATCGAGCTGTGCAGCCAACGACTCGAGCTGCTTCTTCACAGCGCTCTTTGCGGTACCTCCGGTGGCGGTTCTTCTCTCGACACTTACCTCGAAGTCGAACACATCCTTGACATCCTCCTCGAATCTAGCGTCAATGGCCTGGAACTGGCTGTAAGTCAACTGGTCGATTCCGGACAAGTTGTCCTCCTCTGCCTTTCTCACACACTCACCGGAAATATGGTGTGTTTCTCTGAAAGGGACACCTTTTCTCACCAAGTAGTCGGCCAAGTCCGTGGCCAACATGTCCATGGTCAAGGCGCCCTCCATGTTATCCTTCTTGATCTTCAACGTCGAGATGACACCAGTGGCAATCAAGATCGAGTGTTCCACGGTGGTCATGGCGTCAAAGAGAGGCTCTTTGTCCTCCTGCATGTCCTTGTTGTATGTAGAAGGAATTGACTTCAACGACATCAAGAACCCGGCAAGCGAGCCGAAAACACGTCCACTTTTACCCCTCAACAACTCGAGAGAATCGGGGTTCTTCTTTTGGGGCATCAACGAGGAGCCAGTGGAGTAGGCATCTGCCAATTGGATGAAGCCAAACTCCGCGGTGGAGTAGATGATCAAGTCCTCGGAGAATCTGGAAATGTGGTTCATGAACAACGACGACCAGAAGAGCGTCTCCACGACGAAATCACGGTCGCTCACTGCACACAAGGAATTGCCAATGACGCTGTTGAAGCCCAAGCCGGCGGCTAAAAACTCTCTGTCCATGCCGTAGGGGTGGCCCGCCAAGGCACCTGCACCCAAGGGCGACTGGTTGACTCTTTCCAAGATCTGCTTCAATCTCTTGTAGTCCTCGGTGAAGTATGTCGCATACGAACTCAACCAGTGCGACCATCTGATGGGCTGTGCTCTTTGCAAGTGCGTGTATCCGGGCATCAACACGTCGATTTCCGTCTCGGCACGCTTCAAGATACTCTTGATGAAGTTGCCCAAATGTTCCACCAATTGAGTCAACGTCTCACGGACATAGATTCTCATATCCGTGGCGACCTGGTCGTTTCTGGAACGGCCGGTGTGGACTTTTCCGGCAATGTGCTTGCCTATGATCTCACCCAACCGTCTCTCGTTGGCAGTATGGATATCCTCGTCACCTGGTTTTTCGACAAACTCGCCGTTCTTCCACTCTTCACGAATCACCTCCAAACCTCCGTGAATTTCACTTAATTCCTCAGAGGTGATCAATCCGAGCTTGCTCAAGCCTTCCGTGTATACCTTGGTGCCGGTCAAGTCGGCATCGTACATGATCTTGTCGTATGGAAGCGATGCATTGTAGAGGTCCATCAAAGGGTCCGAAGCCCCGGTGAATCTACCGCCCCAAAGTCTGTTTTCCGTTGGTTTCGACATTTCTATTTTTATGGAAGTTTTTATTGAAGTTTCGGAAAGTTTTATGATGAGAAAGAAAAAAACAGCGCAAAAAACTGGGGGGAGCGTTGACGGTTATATGTGAAATTTTGAAGATTACTCACCGCGGCTACGTCGAAGGATGCCTAAATAGGAAGGTGAGTAAGAGTTTTACGTGCAGATCTCAAAGTATACTGTATGTAAATTCCCAGCACATGAGGCCATTTTTGCGCGAGACATTTTTGCAATGAGAAGCGCAATGAGACGCTTCAACAATCCACTCCATGCCTTAGATTGCCAAGCCGGGTCACAGAATTTTTCAAAAATCAAAATTTTTAGGCTATAAAAAGTGGAACTCGAAATAACTAAGTAAGGTATTGTTACATCTCTTCTCTCTCTTCGAAATAGCGTGCCTGGATAAACCCCCTCAAGCTTACCAAGAATTCGCAGCATAGCAGCTGAGAGGATCGGTAAGAGTATTTCTTACTTTTGTCTTGTCTCTTAATAAATAGTGGCTCTCGGTCAGATATACTGTCCCTTTGATCAGCCAATGTGTGTTTTCTCTGCTTGATGTACAAAAACCAAGCTGTCAGGTGTTTTCTGAATTTTTTGACTAATTGAATTCTCCCCGAAGGCCCATGTTGTTTGCTCCTCCCCAATTAAGATTCTGAATCTTGTGAAACTTCTTTTTGTGAAAATGCTCCGGCGAAATTTCAAATTGAAATATGGAAAATTATGACTTTGCTCAAATATAATCACACCCATATACCACCAAAACTACCAAAAAAAAAAAAACTCAACCTTTGGGTAGTTGACAAAGTCAATTTCAACGTGGGTGAGGTCAGGTCGGAATCATTTTAGGTGATTCGTGAGATGGGACCTCGCAATGGGTTAGAGGTTTTATGCACAGCTGTATGGTTTTTGGGCTTAGAAGATAACTTTTGAGCCATTCTCTAATCAATGAATCTACCAGAAAAAAAACTAGAAAAAAAAAACCTTGTTTTATTTAGAGATTATCTCAAAGTTTGTGCTGTCAGTAGGGTGCTTGCAATTTTCGTTTTTGACGCTCATAAAAGGTGGTGCGGTTCTGTTATCGTTGCGCAAGCTGAATCAAGGGCATCTTAGCTTAAAGCTGGTTCAAGTTTGAAGAAGACTACATATGATCTGCTTTTGAGGTTATATATTAATTCGTAATACATGTCCAAGAACACATTTATTAATGGCATTGTCTATAAACAGGCCAGATCTATGGCTTACATCTGCCGGAGAATCTGGGGTACAACGAGCACTCTCTGACGGTGAACCTGTCGCACAACCACGCCAAGATTCTCTCGGTACCCAAGCCGTATCCACCGTGTGGGCACGTGCCGTACTTTCTCAAGTCAGTGAACCAGTAGTAGTCGTCCAAGCTCAAGTTTTCTCTCTTGATGGCGGCGACCAACTCGTCGTAGTCGTCGATTCTCATCGAGCCTCCGGTGACCTCGCCGACGTTGGGCATCAACACGTCGACGGACTCGGTGACACGTGGGTCGTCGGGACACTTCTTCATGTAGAACGACTTGATCTCGACGGGGAAGCGCGTCAACAAGATCGGCACGTTCAAGGTGTCGGTCATCTTGCGCTCGGCGGCCTCGGCGATGTCGTCACCAAACGTGAACTTCTCGCCGTCCTCGTTGGGCACGCCGTTCTCGTTCAACCACTCCAAGGCCTCGATGTACTGCATTCTCTTGAACGGCATCTTAGGCACCTCAAAGTTGGGGTTCAACTGCTTGACCAAAGGCCCCGCAATGGGGTCCTCGAGCACGTACTTGACGACGGAGGTGAAGAGCCGCTCCAAGTGGTCCAACAACTCGTCAAACGTCAAGAACGCCAACTCGCTCTCGATGTGCGTGTACTCGGACAAGTGTCTCCTGGTGTGGGACTTCTCGGCGCGGAACGACTCTTGCACACAGAACACGTCGCCCAACGCGGGGAGACACGTCTCCAAGTAGAGCTGCGAGGACTGCGTCAAGTACGCCTCCTCGCCGTAGTAGTCCAACTTGAACAACGTCAGGCCGCCCTCGACCTGCGTCTGCACCATGCATGGCGGCGTGACCTCGGCAAGGCCTTCCTCTTTAAAGAAACGGCGCATCGCGCCCAACAACGCCGTGCGCACCTTGAAAACGGCGGACAACGTCTCGCCACGCATCGTCAAGTGGCGCTGGTCCAACAAGAGCGACGCGTCGGCGTTCTCCTGCACCTTGTTAGTAAAAGCGTCGTCGCCAGAAGGAGCCAACCCAATGACCTCGTAGTAGTCGGCCTTCAACTCCACGCCACCTGGCGCGGTTTTGCCTTCGGGCAACTTCTCAATTACACCCTTGATGGCCACGGTCGACTCCAAGGTCAACTCCTGCGTGATTCTGGCCTTGGCCAAGTCGCCGGCCAAAACCGTCTGGAGAAAGCCGTATCCATCTCTTAAAGTGATGAAAGCCACGCCTTTTTGTGCACGTAATCTGTGCACCCAGCCGCGGACAACCACGCGCTCGCCCACGTGGTCGGCGATTTTGTCCAACTTGATTTTCTTGGCCGCTGGCAACGACGAGTCCTCCTCAATCTTGATCAAGTCCAACTCGGCCAACTTCTTGGCCACGTCGGCCTGCTTGGCCTTGAGCTCGGCGTCTTGCTTGGCCTGTTTTTCCTGCTTCTTGCGTAACCCGTCGGCGCCCTTTTTCGCCTTTTTCAACGCGGACGCCGAGATCTCGACGTACTCGAACTCGTCGGAATCTTCCTTTTGTTTGTGCACAAACACCTTGGCCTCGGGGCTCTCGAAAAGCGCATATGCGGGGGTCTTGTATGGCTGCTGCTGCGAGCCAGAGCCGGCGGTGTCAACACCGCTGGCCTCGTTCACGTATACTTGCGACATGTGTGTTTTCTAAGTGGTTGGAAAAAATTAAGAATGGACTTAGTAGGGCCATTTTTTTAATGCGCTTGTTGCGTGGGGAGTGCATACAGGAGATGGAAGGTTGGAGTATGGCAGCTTTATGAGGTTTAGCAGGTGGGAAGAAACAGGGTGATTTAGCTACCTCCGTGTTTTTATTATTCATTTTTAATTTTTTAATTTTGGAAAAGGATGTGATGGAATACTTTTAAAAGATCTCAATCATTTTTGTGAAGAAGAATGCTTGATGTGTTGGGAGTTTCACTAGGTGACGAGGTGAACTCTTCATTGATCTTTTCAACATGACTCACTGCGACTAGCGTTCCCTATAATGTTAGCTTGTCATTGATCTGAATGATTGTCACATATGCTTACAGATATATGACACACACACGGATTGCACTAGGTAATTTTTTTTTGTTATTTTTTTTTTGATAAATCCATTGATTAAAGGGGAGCTCCAATGTCACCTTCTAAACTCAAAAGAGTTTCACCCTAGAGAAAGTTGAATAATGGAAGTGGGCACTAAAGCTAGTTGCGTCTTTCCAAAAGTGTTTGAGAATGCCACTTTTTTTGATTATTTCATCGATTGGAGGGCCATTCAAAACATACCTTTTGAGCCCAAAAACTGTACAGCTATCCGTGAAATCTCTGACCCAAGTCGAGGTCAGGTCGGAATCATCATGGGTGTGCTGGAATTAACTTTGTCAACTGAGTAACTAAAGGATGAATCGCTCTCCACGCTTTGGTAATCTGCCTAGGCAGTATACTCATATTCTACAGTCTTTCAATCACGGTCTTTCAATTCAAAAACAAGAAAAAAACGAACAAAGCTGATAACCTCTTTTTGCAATCTATTCTCATTACTACGTATTGTCGCACGTACACGTACAGTAGATGCCAATATTTTGGCTTGGGGCCTTCTTCTTACTAAGTGCTGAAACTTGATTCACGGAGAACAATCAGAAGAAAAAGAAAACTTCGCTTTCCTTGGGATCTCAGCCTCATTCGTGGAAGCTGTAGCACACTTGACACCATACTGCTACATGCACGAATAGGGTAGGCCCCTAGAAACATGCTGAAGTACTTCTGGAGAGACAGAATCTCAGTCGTGACTAGATTTAGAGCGCTCTCCAAATATTTGGATGTCTCGAGAAAAAGACTATTTTGGGCTTAAGGAGTAAGTTTTCAGCTCCCATTTGATCAATGAATCTATAAAAAAAAGTGACATGTTCCACACTCCTGGTTTATTCGAGGTTTCAAGCTGTATAGTTTTCCTTCAGAAAATGTATCTACTAAAACAAAAAAAAAAGCTCGAACACTTTTGGATAGACAGAAACTCACTCAGCCGTAAGTAGTAACTAGCTTTAGCCCACACTCAATACCTAATTCACTCCAGAATATGATTATTATGGGCGAAGAGGGTAAGTCTTGAGCTCCTATTTGATCAATGGATCCATCAAAAAAAAAAAAGGATAAAAATAATAATAATGAAAAAAAAGACATCACACCTTGGCACGAGTCTGTGAACACCGGTCACCATGTGGTATATACGCTTTCTCCTCTTTTCCTTCCCTCATTCTTCCCTCCTTCTTCGCTCCTTCTTCGCTCCTCCTCCGCTCCTCGTTCTCCTCTTTTTTTCGCACCCACGCTCTGTCAGATTCATGAGTCACGTGCACCCTCGCTTTTTTTCCACGAACCCTCTCCAACTACACCCTCACCCTCTTACTTCTCCTCACTTTCCTACCCTTTCCATTCCACAAAAACCCCCCATTTTTCTAGCAATGGCTCTCGAACAATCCTTGGCCGCGCTCTCGTTGGCCACTGTGGCCGAGAACGAGTCTGCGCTCGCGACGAAAACCTTGGTGTTCAAGCCCAAAACCGCCAAGACCGCCGTGCCCGTTCCTGTAATTGTGTTTGCACTTGCCGCCACCGCCACGCCCCTGGGCGCCATTGCTAAGGCCGCCGGCGTCAAGGAACCACGTCTTGCGAACGACGACTTGGTGCAAGAGTTTTTCCAGACCTCCGCCAAAGAAGTCTCGATCGCCAACTTGAACTCGGATTTGGGTAACGGTAAAGTCAAACTTGTAGTCGACGCGGCCATTTCCACCGCTGCCGCCGGCACAGTGTTGAAGTTGTCGACGGAGCTGGCGCTGGTGTGCCTTGACGCGAAAACCGTCAACGCGTACTTGGAATCCACGGGAATTGAGTTGATTTCCTGTGACTTTACTGCTGAAGCGTCTTCTTCTTCTTCCTCGTCTTCTGCTCCTTCCAACACCAACGCACGTGCCGCGGCCGCCAAAAAGGACAAGGACGCCGCCAAGTTGGAGGACGCCAAGTTGATTGGCATCACCGTCGACAAGCTGAAGGACTTCTCCACGTGGTACTCCCAGGTGGTAGTCAAGGGAGAGATGTTGGACTACTACGACGTGTCCGGGTGCTACATCTTGCGGCCCAACTCGTACTTCGTGTGGGAGGAGATCCAGACCTGGTTCAACGCGCGCATCAAGAAGATGGGCGTCAAGAACTCGTACTTCCCGATGTTTGTGTCGTCGAAGGTGCTTGAAAAGGAGAAGGACCATGTGGAAGGGTTTGCCCCTGAGGTCGCGTGGGTCACGCGTGCCGGGTCGTCCGAGTTGGACGAGCACATCGCCATCAGACCCACCTCCGAGACCGTCATGTACCCCTACTACGCCAAGTGGATCAGATCGCACCGCGATTTACCTTTGAGATTGAACCAGTGGAACTCTGTCGTCAGGTGGGAGTTCAAGCACCCTCAACCGTTCTTGAGAACACGCGAGTTCTTGTGGCAGGAGGGCCACACCGCGCACTTGACCAAGGAGGGCGCCTCGCAGGAAGTCGAGCAGATCTTGGAGCTCTACAAGGGCATCTACGAGGAGTTGTTGGCCGTGCCTGTAATTAAGGGCAGAAAGTCCGAGAACGAGAAGTTTGCCGGCGCAGACTACACCACCACGGTCGAAGGTTTCGTCGCTGCCACCGGTAGAGGCATCCAGGGCGCCACCTCGCACCACTTGGGCCTGAACTTCTCCAAGATGTTCAACATTTCTGTGGAGAACCCGGAGGGCTCAGATAAGCCCCGTGTGTTCGCGCAGCAGAACTCGTGGGGTCTTTCCACGCGTGTGATTGGTGTCATGGTGATGACCCATTCCGATAACAAGGGTTTGGTGTTGCCTCCACGCGTGGCACAGACGCAGGTCGTGGTTATTCCTGTGGGTTTGACCGCCAAGACCACCGCCGAGCAGCGCGCGGCCGTCAACGGCGGCGCGGAGCAGATCGAGGCCGCCTTGGCCGAAGCGGACGTGCGTGTAGTCGGCGACTACAGAGACAACTACTCGCCAGGCTGGAAGTTCGCCGACAGCGAGTTGAAGGGTGTGCCTTTGCGTGTAGAGTTTGGTCCTAAGGACATGGCCGCGGGCGTTGTCACTGCGGTGAGACGTGACACCAGCGAGAAGTACACCGTGAAGTTGGACGAGTTGGCCACGCGCATCCCTGAGCTCTTGGAGCAGATCCAGAGGGACTTGTTGGAAACGGCACGTGCCAAGTTCGACCAGCACCGTGTCACCGTCGAGGACTGGGCCGACTTCGTGCCCACGCTCAACGCCAAGAACGTCATTTTGGCGCCATGGTGCGGTGTTCCCGAGTGCGAGGACGAGATCAAGGACGCGTCCGCGAAGAAGAACGACGGCGAGGACGAGGAGTACGACGAGCGCGCGCCTTCCATGGGCGCCAAGTCGTTGTGTATCCCATACGACCAGCCCGAGTTGAAGGCAAACCAGAAGTGTGTGAGATGCGACCGCGCAGCCGTCAACTACACCATGTTTGGCAGATCGTACTAGGCGGTTGTTCGATGAATTTGATGAAATTGATGATCTCGATGACCTCGATGACTTCGATGATCTCGATTAACTCGATGCATATATGTATATTTATCTAAGATTTCCACTGGAACTAGCCCAGAAGGACAGCCGGGAGAGCTGCTCCACGGAGTCCTCCACAACCACCGTCTTTCCATCTGCGTCCTTCTCGAGGTGGTAGATGGAAGACAAACGTAGGTCGTCTGTCACATACTTCCACACCTTGTCGTAGTTTAATCCCACCTGTGCTGTGGTGTGTGCATCGTCAGATAGGCAGAATCTACCCCCGAGTTTCTGGATGGCACGTGCTATGTCGTCACGTGGATACGGCGTGGTCCAGCCTTTCCTTACTGCCGAAGAGTTGAGCTCAACAAGCCCTCCATAAGATACTATGTACTCGATATTCCGCGTGATTGCCTGCCACACTTCGGGCCAGTATACTTCCAAATCCATGTCCCTAACATCTACTCCTGTAGTAGGGTCGATTTCGGATGGCGTGAAGAGTCTGATGAGATCGAAATGGCCCACAACCTGCGGCCTCAACTCGGTAAGCACCTCATACTGAAGATCGAAAAAGTCCTTATACAAGCACCTAGTCGACTTTTCAGAGCACTTCGAACGCGCCTGGAGCCACATAGCAGCGTCAAAGTCAATCGGGATGCCATGCACATGGTGTACGGAGCCAACACACATGTCTGCTTTTTGCAACAAGGGCTTGGCGGCTCGAATGTGCGCCGTGTCGATTCCCTCGACCTCGAATCCTACGAGAATCTGCAACGAGCCGTTTTCCCTGCACCTTTGCTGGATCTGGCGAGCATGGGTGAAATATTTCTCGAAGTCGGCCTCCAAGTTGTCTACGTTATAGTTTTTTTCGATTTCCTCGGGATAAAGAAACTCGCTCGTGAGTCTTGGCATGTGCTCTGTTAAGCAGTAGTGGGTGAACCTGAGGCTCTGGGCCCTCGCCACCATTTCCTCCAAGGTGCCCGCCGCATGTGAAATGTAGTCCCCGCTATGAGAGTGGTGCGAGTGCATTATAATGTGTTTTGCATACTTTTTAAGATTGTTTGGAAAATTGCAAGTGGTGCAAAATGGAGTCAGGTCGTCTGGGCAATCGGTGGATTCGACTGTGTGCAGAACATTGCAAATAGATAAGAGTCAGACCCTTTGCCATTCAAATGATGTTGGAAGCATGGATTCCACATCTTGGATATGTATTTTATACTTCCAGATATTGGAGTTATTCGAAAAAAAAAAGAATCTCTGTCATTATATTTGCAAGGTGAAGTGCTTGGACGAGACTGTTTTCTTTATAAGAGTTTCAAAAGGCTATTGTTATGTTGAGAAGAAGATCAGTCGTGATCGGAACTTTTTGCTTTTAAACTCATTTTTTTGATAAATTCACCGATTGGAGGAGAGCTCAAAGGCCACCTACTAAGCTTAAAAAACGTACAGTTATGCATAAATTCTTTAACCCATTTCGAGGTCACATCTCACGAATAACTGCCGGTGATTCTGTACTGACCTCAACTATGTATTGTGATCAACTTTGTCAACTAGCCAAAAGCGTCATTATCTTGAATTTAATACATTTTTGTATCAAAGCGTTTTTCTTTAATTCTCATTTTCCTTCAAGCCTCTTTTTTTTTTTATACTTTGTCTTCGAAATGTGGCCTCAATATTAGATCTGTAATCTATCTCACTTGCCAAAAGACGCGGTACTTAGCTAAAGCGCATTGCGCTAACTTCTAAATCACTTAGTCTTACTAACAAAACTAAGATCACTGAACACCCCACACACGATGTTTCTGCGCCAATTGCACCATGGCAGATTTCATCTACTATCGATTCTGCGAGGCCTAAAACCCACTCTCTTTAAAAAAAATGCAATTAATCACAAAATACCGAAGGCCTGGCTTAGTCTGCTTTCACCTACTATCCGACAACTCTTGGAAAACCCGCCTCGTTTTGACTCCGAAGGCACGGCCCGCGGCCATATCAAGGCACTCCGCACTTTTCGGGATGTTGGGTTCATGGATCTCTCCGACGGCTCGATCCATAGAAGTTTAAGTGTGGTTTTCAACGACCCGGAATCTGTATTTGTTAACTACCAGTATAAAGTCGGCCAGAGCGTCGAGGTCACGGGGAAATGGATCGAGTCCCACGGAGAACAAGCATTCGAACTTAAATACGATCCCTCGGACCAAAACCACTCGATCTCCGTCTTGGGCGATGTGGCGGAAGGCTACCCCATTCAAAAAAAGAAACTGACATTGCAATTTCTTAGGACACTTCCCACGCTCCGCCACCGCACATCTTTACTAGCGTCCGTCTTGAGATTCAGATCTCGTGTAGAACACATTTTGGGCGGCTATTTCCACGACATCGATGTGGTGAAAGTATCCCCACCTCTCATCACATCGTCCGACTGTGAAGGTGCAGGCGAGCAGTTCCAGATCCGGCCCGTGAATGAAAATAAAGAAGTGGCGGAATCCGGCGGCTTTTTCGGGAAAGACGCGTACATGACGGTGTCCACCCAACTCCACCTTGAGATTCTTGCACTTTCGTTAAATCGAGTGTGGACACTTACACCGTGTTTCCGGGCCGAGCATTCCAACACGACGCGCCACCTCAGCGAGTTCTGGATGCTCGAGGCCGAGCTCTGCTACGTCACACAGGTGAAACAGTTGACAGACTTTGTAGAAAGTATGGTGCGTCACGTGATCGCCCGGCTCCAAAACGACACCAACGGGCTCCATGCCGGGTCTCGGCACGATTTAGTTGGAGCACGTTATTCTAAGGACGACGTAGCAAAAATCAACGAAACTTGGGCACAGGTGCTTCTGCCTGACCCGTGGCCATCGATCACCTATACGCAAGCCCTCGAAACATTGAATAAAGTCAAGTACAAGGGTCGGCTGAAGGGAAGAATCCCCTGGGGCGGCTCGATCCTGACGGAAGACGAAAAGTGGCTTGCGGGTGTCCATTATAAACTGCCTGTGTTCATCACGGACTATCCCAAAGCGCAGAAACCGTTCTACATGCTTCAAAACAAGCCTGAAAACAATCAACAGACCGTGGCGTGTTTTGACCTCATTGTGCCTGAGATCGGCGAGTTGGTGGGGGGTTCCTTGAGAGAGCACGATTACGAGACGCTCGTCACCGAAATGGAAAACAGAGGAATGCTGGCCGACGCCATGCAGTGGTACTTATCCACGAGAGAAAACGGGTCCGTGCCTCATGGGGGCTTTGGCATGGGTTTCGAGCGGCTCCTTGCGTATTTGACGGCCGTGGAGAACGTGAGGGATATCAGTGCTTTGCCCAGAGCGCCCAACTTGTGTGCTTGTTAGAAGATAGATGGAAGATAGATGGAAGATAGAGGGAAGATAGATGGAAGATAGATGGAAGATAGATGGAAGATAGATGGAAGATAGATGGGAGATGAATGGAAGATAGATGGAAGATAGATGGAAGATAGATGGAAGAGAGGCTGAGACAATTGTATATAGAGAAGTTTGGGAGTCCAGAGCTTGTGTATTTTACGAAGATTAGAAATCTGAATTTCACAAAGACTGGACGCCTTGATGTAGCTTGAGGTGAATTACCGTTGCACCATTAGATAATTTCACGTAGTCCAAATGGGAAAATGAGAGATACATTTTCTGTTCAAAACAATATAAATACTTTTCAACCATACACATATAATACTACAAATGAATGTGCAGCTTCGACGTGTTGTAGGAGCCATTGCCGAGGATGCCCTGTGATACGTAATTATCGCATGTGTCGGATTTCTAGAGTATATATGATCCCATCCGGTCTAGCCATTTCACCAATTTCCCCAACAATTTTGAATCTCAATACATTGATTATCCAATAAATACAATCAGGATTATAGTCCCTGCTTTTCTTTCTTATAAAAACATGAAAGATCTGCATGGTAATTCACTGGATCAGTATTCACGGCTATATATCCACACTATGTGTGAATCCACATTGTAAGTCTATGGCAGTACAGTTTTTGCTTACGAAGGAAAATCCTGAGGTCTTTTAAGGTCTCCTCTAGTCGATATATCCACCGAAAATAACCTCGAAATTCATATACTAGTCAAGGTCAGAAAATGGCATGCACTCAGTGAGCAGTAGCAACTGAGACAGGTCAATTCGCAACTTAGGCTTAACTTGAAATGCAGTTCTTTCACATAACACTCCCCTGTCATTTTGCTCGTCTATCATTTGCTTATTTTCTTCCTTACGAAAGTAAAGATCTTTTGGGCCTCTTAGAAATTGTGACTTCAACATCACCTTTCTTCGTTCAGCTGGTGTTGTAAACGATGGAAACCAAATGAACTACTACTACTATAAGTTAATACATAGCTAAACTCACTGCGGCACACAATCAGGAGCACCAACATGCCATGACTCGATTCACACAGTTGGAAATATAAAAAAAAAAACCAAATCCTGAAAAGAACGTCTTGCACTCTGAATAGACTAATTTCTTTTTCGGTGATTAAAATAACATTCCTGACCTTCGTAGTCCTTTCTCAGTGCTCAACCTTGCGGTCGTGCTGTTCCCATTCTAAAATTTTTTAGTTACTGAGCAAGAACCATACGCGGGCAAGAAGAACCTACAAAACACACTTATCACTACATATACACACAGAATGGATCAGTTGAACGTCAAGGAACAGCAAGAGTTTCAGCAGGTTGTTGAGCAGAAGCAGATGAAGGATTTCATGCGCTTGTACTCCAACTTGGTCTCGAGATGTTTCGACGACTGTGTGAACGACTTCACCTCGGCCAACTTGACCACCAAGGAGTCCTCGTGCATTTTCAAGTGCTCGGAGAAGTTCTTGAAACACAGCGAGAGGGTCGGCCAGAGATTCCAGGAACAAAAGTATGTTATTTGCACGTGATTCCGTGGCATGCCCCGACATTGCCACCATCCAACGAGATTCCCATATTTTAACGAGATTCATATACTAACAAATAGCGCCATGTTGATGCAAAACATGAAAAAATAAGTAGACGAAACCGCAGCCGCCAGGAGGCCCCATGATGACCCAGGGGCCGCCCAGTTCGGGTTTAAATGTATATATACTACGCTAGCTAATGCACGAGGTTTGGGAAAACGCACCTCTCAGTTCTTACCATCTCATCATAGACCACAAGTCCCGTGTAGAGTCAGTGTAAATGATAGTTTATACTTTTGATATTGAGATCCAATTTCAGTTTTTCGTTTGTATTCTTTTTCTTTCTTTTCAATTCTAAACTATTGAATTTCGTAGATATATCATATGTCCATATCTGGCCCTCTGCCTCACATATTCGTCAGACCTGAACCATGCAGGCTAGCACTAACAATCTTTCATTAAACCACCGATAAACACAATCAAAACACACTAAGACACAATCATGGCCACCTTGAGCCCAGACCTTTCGCTTGTAGTGCTAGTGCACGTGATCAACAGCCTCCTCAAAATCAACCCCAATGTCTCTGAGTCTCGCAAGCTCCCCATATCGAAAGTCATACGTGAGTTTTCGTCTTCTCTCGCAAACTACGAAAAGACTTTCGGCTATCCTCCACACAAAACACCACTCGATGCCCTGGGTCTTTCGAAACTTGTAAAAACGAGTTCTTTAAAAAGCATAGCCACTATCAGCCGATCCAATCCCGCAGAACTCGTGTTTCTGGCCAGTGTCGAAGAAATTCACTCTACGCTACTTAATATCATAGTCGAGGCTTCACTAAAACACGGACAATCTTTGGTGGATCAACTCCAGACCCTCAAAGAAGAATACCATGCGATTGATTCTAAAAAGTCTTCTTCAGACGACGTTTCGGAGGTCTCGGAGCTGCTGAAAGTCCTGGAACTTCCACCGTCAAAAACCACAGAAAAAGCGTCCACTGACGACACAGAAGTCAATGACGACGCGATGGATATTGATGATAAACATGTTGAACAGAGGACTACGAAGAGACCGGAAGAGGAGCACAAGGGTGCTGACGAGAAGAACGTGGAGATCAACGAGTCTCTAGAGGTAGATACTGAAATCCAGGAACAGATAGAGCAGCAAGCTTCAGAAAGTGCTGAAGAAGGTGAAGAAATACTGGGAGGAATACTGGGCGACGAAGAAGTAGAAGAAAAAGAAGAAGAAATACTGAGCGAAAAAGAAGAAGAAGAAGTGCTGAGCGAAGAAGAGGAAGAAAATGACGAAAGAGAAGTACGTAGTGAGCCTGCAGAAGACAAGGATCAAACTCTACTCTCGCCGTCTAAAGAACCAGCGAAGCAAGAGCCAAACGAACCGGAGTCCCCAACCGAAGAGTTCGTGAGTGCTTCTAGTGGAGAACTCGGCGAAGGAAATGAAAAAGAGCAACAAATAGAAGATAAACACGGAAAGGAGCACGCATCCGCAGAAGAAGATGATGGGATAGATGAAGATGAAGATGAAGATGAAGAAGATGAAGATGATGAAAATGAAGAAGAAGATGATCATGAAGATGATGATGATGAAAATGAAGCTAAAGAACAGGTAGCTGAAGATGAAGCTGAAGATAATGAGGCTGAAGAACAGGTAGCTGAAGACGAGGATGAAGAAGCAGAAGTTGAAGTTAAAGCAAAAGAAGAAGAAGCTATAGAAGAAGAAGAAGAAGCTATAGAAGAAGAAGAAGAAGAAGCTATAGAAGAAGAAGAAGCTATAGAAGAAGAAGAAGAAGCTATAGAAGAAGAAGAAGAAGCTATAGAAGAAGAAGAAGAAGCTATAGAAGAAGAAGAAGAAGCTATAGAAGAAGAAGAAGCTATAGAAGAAGAAGAAGCTGAAGCTGAAGCTGAAGAAGCTATAGAAGAAGAAGTTAAAGAAGAAGAAAAAGAAGAAAAAGAAGAAGCTCAAGAAGGAGAAGACGAGTCTTTGATGACACCAGAAACCAACGACTATACAAATGAGGAAGACATAGAGGATCGAGACTCTTTGCTTGAGGACGAGATCGAACGGAGCTCTAGGGCGCTTCTTGAAGAGAGCGAGATGGATCCCATTTTGGGAGCTTTTGGTGTTCCTGAAAACCAGCCCGGATTCTCTAAAAAACAAGATGATACGGCGGTGCCAGAATCCACGGAACATGTTGGCGAACATGCTGACGAACATGCGGACTTCAAGATCCCCCAGACCACCCACGCCGTAAAATCCACAAAAGCCCCAGTTAAAGAAAAGGCGCAAGTTCTATCTCGGAAGAGGAAAAACGAGGACCCATCGGTGGAAGTAACGGGGCCCGAAATGAAGAAACCTAAAAAGGGAAAGGACACGCCGGCCAGTGCTAGACGCATAAGCCAGGCTTCCGAGTCCGCAGAAAAACTCAACATGTCTGCTGCACAGAAGTACAAAAGATTCCAGAACATCGCGGTCAACTTGATCAAAACCATCGAGGAGCACCGGTTCTCGTCGCCGTTTTTGACCGCCGTCACCGCCAAGGACTACAAGCAAGTGATTTTGCGTCCACAGGATATCAAGTCGATTTTGAAGAACGTGAAGAAGAAGCAGAACCAGGCGGTGTACACTTCCGTGAAGCAGCTCGAACGGGATATCATGCTCATGTTTGCCAACTGCGTGATGTTCAACAAACTGCTGGCGCCGTTGGTGCAGTTGACGCAGGAAATGAAGGAGGACGTGCGGAACACATTCAAGATCTTCGAGGAGGCCGAGAGCGGGCTTTCGTAGGCGGTGCTCTGGAAAGAATGGTGCTGTGAGATGATTGTCATGGTCCTCTTGGTACAGTGTTCTTTTTTTTCAGTGTGTTCGATGGAAATATGGCCCTGTTATTCAGGCCCGAACAAACGGTTGAATCAGAATATGAATCGAAACATTAATGGGAAATGTTTGATATTATTGCTGAAGGCCAGCGTCTCGTGGCCCCGGGTTGATACCAGAGAGCACTTTTGTGTTCTTTGTTATTGAGAATTCTCATAAAAACAAGCAAGTTGGAGAATGGAGGGTATGTTCACCACAATCACACGACCCCTTCGCAAGTGTTCATACTGGCCTGTGTTTTCAAACAACTGATATGGGAAAAGAGGAAATCTCAAATGGCAGTACTGTAGATGGAATTTTTGATTTGCGCCTGACGCCTTCTTTGTTCGTCTGTCTTCTTTTCCTTCCTAACTCATGAAACATGCATTCACACCATTTCTAGATGAAGTATAGAAGAATAGAGAGAAACCCAAAGCGTCTCAACCTAGCTGCTTTTGTAAAACAGCGATGCAATCTCATTGCCTATAGTGAAACGCTTTTTCGTGGTGTTTTTGTCCAACCCTGTCCCAAAGCATTGTGCCTGAGCTCAGTCTTACCCGGTGAATATTCCCACCACGACGACGCAACAAAACACATGATCTACACCCATGATCCTTACTAAAACTCATACATTAAATAATTACGGCGAACTCGCCAGTGTCATAAAAGCGTAAACTAAAACCAAAACCAAAACCACCTACGCCGCGGACTTCCGCTTGAAGAGGCCCTTGAAGAAGTCGGCGATGGGGTCGTTGTCGTAGCTGTTGACCACGACGGTGTTGCCGAGGATCTGCTGCTCGCCGTCTGGACCCTCCTTGTGGTCGTGCACCTCGTCCAACGATTGCACCTTGGCCAAGTAGTGGTCTCTCAACAAGAACGCAGCCACCAACAACACCACACACAAGCAGAGGGCGACGATGATCAACTTCCGCTGGATGTCGGCGTACGCCAACGCAAGTGCGATTCTCTCGGGAGAGCCCCATGGGTAGTCGATGATGAATGTGAATGGAGATTGGTACGCCAAGGTGGCAGACGTCACGTTGGCACCTAGCGTGTCCATCTGGTCGTAGATCAAGGTGGGCATGATCTGTGTCCAGATCGCACCGGAAACGGCGGACCCCAAGGCGGACCCGATGTTGTACGACGCCAAGTAGAGCGAGATCACCACCGCCATGTACTCGTGGTTGGTGCACGTCTGGATGGAGAGCTGGGTCACGTAGGTGAAGAACCCGGCACCAAAACCCATGAGCGTCTCTCCGCCGATGATTCCGTTCTTGACAAACTCGTTGTTGATGCCGTCGTTGGAGCCTCTGTAGTGGTAGAGAATGCCCATCGCGACAAACCACATCACACACCCGAAGATGATGAACGCCTTGGTTCGCTTGACCTTGACAAGCACGAATCCCAAGAGCGGGCCGGTGATCACCGACACGAACGAGTACAACGAGGTGATCCGCGTGGCCGCGAGAATCGACGCGTCCAAGCCGGCGACAAGCACGGTGTACATGAAACTGTTGGGCATGTACCACACGAAGTTGACGAGAACGGCGATGATGAGCGCGGCCCACACTCCACGGTCCTTCAAAAGACGGAACGGAATCACGGGGAAACGTGCAAACTTACCCTCCCAGACGATAAGTGCAGGGATGAGACAAATGCCAATCACCAAGGGAGCGATGATCTTGGCCAGTCGCCAGGCCTCGTCGGAACGCACCAACACCGCGGTCTTGTTTCCGGCAAGCGTGAACGGCACCAAGATGAACCCGAAAACACAGATGATGAGAATAATGCCCACGACATCGATTTGCCAGAAGGTGTCGACAACAATGTTCTTGCCCTTCTTCTCCTCCTTCTCCTCGGCCTTGATCTGGGCCCACTCGGGGGTCTTGCCTGCGGCGATTCTCATGTGGATGTAGCAAACGAGCAAGGGGATCGACGCCACGGGGAAAATGATCGCCCAGATCCACATGCCAAAGTTCCACGAGTAGTGCTCCAAAATACTATCGGAAATGTACCCGGAGACCCACGTGTTGATGATGAAAGGAAGTGCAGGAATGAACGACGCAAACAACCGCCAGTTCAACGTCGACATATCAGATAAAGAGACTTCCAAAAGCAACTGCACACCGGAATATCCGATCTGGTACAACACCGCACCGGCAGCAAAACGCTGTACATCGTAGGCCTGCGACTCGATAATCGTGCCCACAACATATAAAACAATCGACACGACAAACAACTCCAAACGGCCAAATCTATCGGACAATCTGGCGTAGGTGGGCTGCGAGGCCGCGGCGACCACGGCTCTGATCACACCAACAGTGGTGAAAAGAGAGTGCTGAGAATACGAACTCGTGGCGTAGATCTGGAACGTGTATCTCAACGTTCCGTCCAAGGCGTACGCGTACGAGCAGAGGAACGCAGAGAGGTAGAAGGCAACTTTCAAGTAGGGGCTCGAGTATTGCGCCGTCATCAACTCCGTTCTTCTCACACCAAAAGATCTGGCGGTGGAGGAAAACGGGGTTCCGTCGGGATGCACCTGGCCTTCCTCGTTGATGTAAGGTGGAGGAGCCTCCTTCAGCTTGTCAATACCAATGACCGACTCCTCGGAGGACCGAGCAGGGGCAGCAACCTTCACTTCAGCCATCGTTGCGTTTGAAAAGAGAGAGAATAATCTAGAGAGTTAAAGGCGACAGAAGAAAAAAAGTGCGAGTGGAACTGAGGGGAGATTTTGCAGAATATATACGCGGGCCAGAATGAATACGCGGGTGATCAAAAAGATCAGATCGATGAGATTGATATGATAACTTTTCTGGGCGGGCACCCGAGTTTTCTTGTTGCTCAATATTCCGATGCCTTGCAACCATTCAAAGCTCCATATACAGATCGCGCGGCGTATCTGCACGACCCGGGGCGCGACACCGGGCACCATGCAGTACTGTGCGGTGTTTTTTTCCAAGATTCTGGCAGATATCTCGGTATGCCAAGAATGATGCCATGTCGGATGCTGCCGGTGCTTGGGATGTGCTTGAAATGGACGTGGACATCTAACTCCGATCAATGTCGCGACGCCAGGCCTCGATTTCATAGGCGTCATTACAAATTACGCCCAGAACAATAACTAGCATTGTCCTGTCTCACCATGCAACATGCGCATAAGGAGGCTTGGTCCAAGGTGCTTACTAAGTTACACGGTTGCACCCGCATGAGCTCATCGCAGAGCAATGAAAATGCGATGAGGTTACGCGACATGGCCCATGAAGGAACTAAGTGCCCGAGCTCGGGAAACACTAAAAGACCTACTAGGCTGCTTTTGAATTGCTTTTTTTGACGTTCTGGTATACAAGGCGTTCTGACACATGGGGAAACTCTATTCTGGGTCTACAGCTAAAAAGGGAACACAGACCTTGCATTCAGTGCGCTCTTTCTGGCCAAGCCGGTCTCGGCGATGGGTTCAGACGTCTAAGTATATGTCCGCCTTACAAGAGAAGCGAATGTCGGCTTTGCTGCACGAGTCCTGCGTGCGCAAAATTAAATAAAAAAAAAAAGGAAAACGCCCCGGGGTTGCCGGGTTGCCTAATGGGGAATGCCCCAATTTAAAGGTGGCCCTCCTGCTTCAACTGGACCTCGACGTCCTGGACACTCTTGATCAACGTGTCGACAATGAACTCCACGTCGTCTTTGTTGATGGTGTATGTCGGAGCAACGGTCACGTGGTCGCCGCTGTAGCCCGCGGTGCCGTTCAAGCCCATCGTGGTCATGCCTCTTTTGAAACATGCTGCAGTCACTTTGGGGCCCGCAGCGACCTCCAAGCCAAACGCCTCCTTTGTAGCCTGGTCCTTGACCAACTCGACCGACCAGAACGCCCCCTGGCCTCTGACGTCGCCAATAAGTTTCGTCTCGCCTGCTCTTTCCTTCAATCTGCGGCCCAATAACTCGCCCATATCGTAGGCATTCTGTCTCAACCCGAGCCGGTCGACCTTCTCCTGCACGGCCAACGCCACCCTGCAGTTGAACGCGTGCTGGTGGTACGTCTGGCCACCTCCAATGAAGTTGGACCCTTTTGTGAAGGCGTCACGGATCTTGGGGGATACGAGAAGCCCCGCAATGGTCACGAAACCTCCACCCAAGGTTTTTCCGATAGATTGCAAGTCTGGGCCCGAGAAATCGGGGAACGACTCCCACGAGTGCAACCCACCGGTGGCGGAACACCTTCCGGTGCCGCACATGACCTCGTCGAGCCACATGACTATGTCGTACTTGTCACAGATCTTTCTAATTCCAGAAAGGTAGCCTGGGAGCGCGGGGGACGTTCCGAAGGTAGACCCAGAAACAGGCTCGACCAAGATCGCAGCGACCTTCTTGGGACCCGCAGCAATAACAGTGTCCTCGATTTCCTGGATGAGACGTGCACAGTACTCCTCCGTAGACTCGCCCTCCTTTAAGTCTCTGTAAGGGTAGCATGGAGACACTTTTTGGAACTGCGTGTCGGGCATGCACACCTCACGGAACTTCTCTTTTCTCATCGACTCGCTCAACGCAAGACACCCGGTGGTGTAGCCGTGGTAGGACTGCTTCCTTGAAATGAAGATCGTACGCTCAGGCTCGCCTTTTTCTAAGTAGTACTGGCGCACGGTCTTGATGCCGTTCTCGTTGGTCTCGGACCCGGAGCACGTGAACAACGCCGCGGCAAACGCGTCCTTGGGAGACTTGTCGATGAGAAATTGCGCCAACTTTTCGGCATCGAAGTTGGTCATCGATGCACAGAAACTGTACAGACACTCTGCAGCAGCCTTGGCCATCTCGGCCACAATGTCCTCGTCGCCGTGGCCCAAGCTGACGACGGCAGCACCGCCCATCGCATCGAAAATCTCCCGTTTTTCGCCGGTGTCGGCATCTTCAACATAGAGATGGTTGCCTTTACCACCCACCACCATGGGCGCGTGGGTGTCCACCTTGGAAGAGAAAAGAAGGGAGGAGGCAGACATGGAATTAAAAAATCAGAGGGTTGGAAAAAATTAGAGGATTAGAGAGGATGGTTGGTGGGAGATGCTTTGTATGTTGTTGGTAGAGAGAATCTAGCAAACAACCAGGGTACAGAGTCTGAGAGGAAAGAGTCTTGGGGTGATTAGAAATACTTTTCTAAAAAAAGCGAGGCCTACAGCGATCCGAGGATCTACATCTCCTTTTGTAGGTGTAAATTTTTTTTTTGCATCCGATAAGGGCTCTGTTGCACGACCGGATGTGACTTCCAAATCGGGAAAGGAAGGTTGCAAGGTGCGGGGCGTGGTCGAATAAGGTGGCCAATTCCGTTCTCGAAGATAGATAAGAAGCGACCGGATGGAAGATAGAACGCGGTTTTAGTTTTGAAAAAATGATTAGATGTATAATTAGATGAATATTTGGGTATTGCTATTGAAAAATAGAATCAGATATATATTCAGGGATTGCTATTGGACGCTGAGTGCATCGATGAAGAATACTCTATTGTCCGGTCGAACATCCCCACACGCCCATTCTCTAATTGCCTCATGTCTCATTGGACGAGTAGTCTTTCGTCTAAACGAGAATAAATCACCACGTGCACTCATACCGTTTAGTATATAGGCGACAGTCGTCCCCGGTGAAGACCGATTGCCTTGTTTGCCTAAACCCTTCATTTAGGAGTTTCGCAATCACATATTTCACCTTTTCTTCCATCACTAAGTCACCAAGGTCACGTACTGCTCAGATAACTCTGACGATTAATAAACAAGCCTATAACTTATTACGCCCTTTTTTCTCTCTCTAAGATAAAACATCTTATTTGGCAGTGTGCATCTTCCGTTCCATACTCACATACTCATATTCACGCCCTAAGCCTCTCTCACCTATTCACCTTTTCACCTTTCACCTTTTCACCTTTCACCTTTCACCTTTCACCTTTTCACCTTCTCACGGTTCCGGCACGGGCCGAGGCTGGGGAACACATATCCGTCCCTTCGCTTCCATGGTGCGTTTCTGCACCACCAGAAGCAAACTATACACTATGGAAAGAATCGGAGCGTCCACGTTATATTTCCGCGCAATTCTCACGGGGTTTCCGCAGATGACCTCGAGCTCGACGTAGTTTTCTTTGCGGATATCGACAAGCATCAGCGGCGCATAGTAGACGCCGTCGTCGGACCGGATCATGGACTCCATGACTGCATATGGCAACTCGACACCGTCGGCCTTGGCGATCGCCAACACCTCTTTCATCGCTGCTCTGACGAGCGAATCCGTGCCTCCGAAAATCTCCAAACGGCCGACATCCACGTTGGTCAATGCACAGATCGGGTTGAGCGTGGCGTTATATACCAACTTGCGCCATCTGGTGAATTTGACGTTTTCGTCGTAGACACAGGTGTTTTTTTCGGTTTGGTAGTACCCCACGAAGTCACGTGCGGCTTTTTCCTGGACGGACTGGGATAAGTTGGCGTTGTGGAAATACCCAATCAAGAGTTCATCGTGGCCCACGTGGCTGATCTTGGCCCCATAGTTCGTGGACGAGATCATGGACACACCACTGAGAACGATATTCTGGGGGAACTTATTGAAAAACGCGTCCTCAATGCCGATGCCGTTTTGCACAAGCACAACCACGGTGTTTTCACTCACCACACTCTCGACCAACTCCTCCAACTGGAAAATGTCGGGGGTGTTTTTCGTGCATATGACCACGAAATCGTAGGAGGACTTAGTACTGGCGTCCTCGATGGACTTCAGGATATGCGATGGCGTATACGACTCGATGGTACCATAGTCCACCGACTCGATGTGGTACCCGTTTTTCGTAACGGTGTCGAAGTCTGACCGGATCACAGTAGTAACGTTGATGTCGCTGCATAAGTCTAGGGTATACGATGCGATGGTGCCGACGCCTCCGGACCCAATCAAAAGAACCTGCTTCATGATATAACAATTATGAGTATATTAGATGTGTGTGTTTTGTTGCAAAACCGAACAATAGATGCAGGCCCTGTCTAATGTCTAAGAATACAGAATACAATGGTGGAAGTTGCACCGCACGGCCATATGTAATCATCGGCATTATGTGCATCCTGCCGAGTGCCGAGTGCCGAATTCCGCGCGTCCTCCATTGGAGATTGGCCCTTGCCCTTGGGCACCAGCTTCTCTCGCATGTCCGAAATAGGAAGTACGCGCAATCTCCATGTCACCTGTGTGCAGGCCCATCATGGCGGAACCCATCTACCGAGATGATAAGACCATGGCTTTTTATGCCGTCGCTAAACTCCAAAACAGTGTTCCACATTATCAATCGGAAAGAGGTTGCGTTATCTGATGTTTCACACTCTAGACGGTGCGGATTTCAAGCAGCTCGACCGAAACTGTAAGCCTGTGGACGTGCAGGTCCACACAGGTCCCATCGCTCGGTTCTGCGGTCCTCGTGCCCGATCCATCACCGGGTGTCTCACGTGCCGAAAACGAAAGTATGTTCCAAGTGAGATATCTTTTTTTCAAGTAGCAAAGCGTTTCCCAATATCGTGAGATAAACGGACACCTGAAATACTAATGTTTCAGGAAAAAGTGCGACGAGGTGCACCCGAAGTGCGCCAACTGTAAAGCCAGAGATGACAATTGTGAGTGGCCTAAAGATAAGACAAAGGGTGCTGGCCGACTGCTTCGAAACATTGAAGTTTCAAACAAAAAAGCCAATAATTTGCAACTCAGTCCCTCGCTTTCGTTAGCAAATAACTCTTCGCCGGATTCACCACCACGTAGCGTCTCTCCTAGTATTCATCAAGATGACATTCCGAGTTCAACGCCTCAAACTCTAGAGGCTTCTTCGCAAAAGATCGTGTCGAAACGGACCGAAGATCGATCCTGTTCTCGAGAAAAGATGACGATTGAATTCCTCGGCAATTCTCTTGACGAGTTCGACAACAACGGTGTAGTCCAGGACCTCGAAGGGTTCAAAGAGGACTTGACGAATTTCCAGATCGCTCTCGAGCAGCTGCGTACTGAAGGTCCATCTGCCGACGTATACGATCAAAACAAATCGACCAACGTGTTTGCGCCCACGGAGTTTCTTGCAGGCTTTGGCTTTCCATACGTATTCAACTTGGACACCGAGGGCATGATGTTTCTAGAATGCTATAGAGAGCAGTACAGCACGTTTGTTTCGATCGGCCTCGATACGCTGAACTACTTTTTAAAAACGTTTCTAAGCCTCGCGGCGCAAAATGAGGGTATCATGTATGCTCTTACAGCATGGGGTGGGTTCTACCTTGAACTTCGCAAACCTCGAAGCAACTTCACCAGGCCGTGGGAATACATGCAGAAAGCGATCAAATGTATGTGCAGGCAAATGGGCCCCAATCTCCGGCCGACCGATAAAACGCAGTTCTTCGAGCTTTTTGCGTTTTACCTCATCTTCATCGGCATCGAGGTTTGTACAGGAGATGTAAGAAACTGGCGTGGTTTCATGGCGCAGTGCACGTCCCTTATTGAATCCTACGGTGGCATTGCAAGCGTCACGGATCTTTTTGGCTACAGCAACGACATCAAGTGGCTCGTTTCCGACTTCAAGTTCCACGACGTGCTCTCTTCCAAGTGCCTCTTGGAAGGCCCGACTTTCCCCATCGAAGAGTACGAGAAACCGCTCGATCCACGCCCTGAATATGGAATCGATCCACTTCAAGGTATTGTGGGGCCACTATACGATATAATGGGCGCGATGGGCCAGGCCAAGAGCATGCTTGCCCGAAAATGGAACGAGCTAGAAAAGAAAGTGCACACCGATGAGTCCGGTGAGTCATGCTCACCAAAACTTACTGCAGAGTACTACAAACATGCCCAGGAAGTGATCGACGAGTTTAAGCGGAAAATCGCACAATGCAGGCCGCTGGCGGTCCACTTGCAACTGCTTCGAGAAAACGAACACGACCGTAAGTTGCACATGGCCCTTTTTGAGCTCTACACGCACATCTGCCGGATCCAGTTGGCGACGTCGCTCGAAAAGTTGCCTCCAAACACCGTCGCCCAGCAGCACTCGCTCCACCAGGCGCTCGCAATCGTCGACATGCTACAGCCCACAAAGTTCAAAGTGTCACTTTCACTAGCTTTATTGGAATGTGGCATGCTTTGTTGTGCGCCGCATGACCGGGCGCTCATGACACGCAGGTTCCGCCTGCACCTGAACCAATACGAGATCGGCAACTTGCAGCGCATCGAGGAGACCGTCGTCGAGGCCTGGGCATGCAACCCCGCAGGTTCGGTGTGCATTGACTGGGCCGAGCTAGTGCGAGAGAAAGGGTGGCATCTATATGTGGGGTAGTGTCACGTGGGCCCTCAATTCCGTTGCCCAAGTTTTGACTTTGGAAGCTGTTCTGGGTGTTCTGGGTGTTCTGGGGTGCTGTGTGACCATTGTAATCTGTGACTGGTATTTGGGAAGGAGTAGAAATCGTCACACTGTAAGAACATTCAACAGTAACAACATTCCACCTGAACAACTCTACACTGTCACAACTCCCAACGAAACTTAGCCCCACATGAAGAAAACGCTTTTTAAACAAGCCACCAATTGAATTGGGGGCTGAGCCTTTTCCGCTAGCCGAAAATACGATAACCGTGAGTCGACTTCTTGCTCGAGTGCTATTCGCATGCAGGCCTATCTCCGTGAACCATGACCCCAGCATTCTTGGCAATATTACCCAGATACAAGATTCCGGGGTGTTTTTATTGGAGAATCTCTGTGGGATTAGCAGGTTCTTCTGTTTCACTGAGAAACGTGTTCATAATAGGAATCTTTGGTTCAAACCACGTTCGGGAATAAGATCAGCCGATTATTTGGCGATTTAGTCAGCACCGATCGCTCTGAGAGGAAAACCGGGGGTGCTCAGTCCACCTGCAGTCCGTGCTCTCTTATACATCCCATATGCAGCACCTTATCTCCGCTTCCCGAGATGTATATAAACCGGCATCTTCCCCAAATTTGAGAATTTGTTCCTGTAAAATTAATTTCAACCGCGATCGAATCAATTCAAACCGCAAGTGAATCAGTTTTAATTCCCAAGTGAATCAATTCCGAACCCTGATTGAACCAGTTCAATCCGCAACTGAATCAAGCTAAACCGCAATTGAATCAATCCAAACCGCAATTAAACCAATATTGAATCAATTCCAACCGCAATTGAACGCAATCGAATCAATTTTCACCCCACTTCAATCAACTCATCATGTCGGATGTCTTTGAAGAAGCGTCCGTCGTCAAGGAGCAGAACGCGTACGTCAAGCCGGAAATGGTGATCAAGAACTTTGCAAAAGAGTACCCCACGCCCCCATCCGACGCATACCAACGGTTCATTTCAGGCATGGGCAAGCTTTTTGGCACGTGCGGCATCTGCTGCTTTCTCTGTGATAACCCGTACCAGACGGTCGACCAAGGCGAGGTGGGCTTGGTGCAAACTTTTGGAGCGTTATCAAGAACGATTGAGCCCGGCACGTCGTACATCAACACGTGGTCCGAGCGTTTGACACGCGTCAACATCAAAGTCAGGACTCAGGAGCTCCCGCTGCAGTCGTGCTTCACACGTGACAACCTATCTGTGACGGTAACCTCCGTGGTGTACTACAACATCATCGACCCGCAGAAGGCGATCTTCCTGATCTCCGACATCCACACGGCGATCTCGGAAAGAACACAGAACACCATGCGCGACGTGATCGGCAACCGCACGTTGCAGGAGGTCTTGGAGAAGCGGGAGGAGATCGCCGAGGCGATCGAGCACGTGATCAGCAAGACCGCGTTCGAGTGGGGCGTGCACGTCGAGTCGATCTTGATCAAGGACTTGACGTTGCCTCCGACGGTGCAGCAGTCGTTTGCCAAGGCCGCGGAGGCCCGCCGGATCGGTGAGGCCAAGATCATCAACGCCAAGGCCGAGGTCGAGAGTGCACGTCAAATGAGAAAGGCTTCGGATATCTTGGCGTCTCCGGCCGCGTTGCAGATCAGGTACTTGGACGCGTTGCAGAACATGAGCAAGAGCCCCGGAACAAGAGTGATTTTCATGCCAAGTGCAGACTCGATCGAGAAGATCGTGCATTCGCAAGGTTTGGGCCAGCAGGGCCAGGGCAGGAACGTGCCTGCTGTTATCCAGGAGGAAAGTCATGGCCAGAGCTCCGAGGCAAGCATGATCAACAACTTGCTGATGCAGGAGGCGTTCAGAGACGATTAAGGCGGTTGGAGATCGACCTTAGGTGAACGGAGTGTGACGAGAGTGTGACGAGAGTGTGACGAGAGTGTCACCAGAATGTCACCCGAACGCTGTCTTTGTAAGAGAGCGTGTTTTCTATAATTCTTCGCTATTATTTGTTTTATATATCCCTAGCTAATATCAATCGTTTTCTATATGTTAGAGTTCCTTTGAGTTCCAAGTGGGCTCGCGGCGCTACTGCGGCGCACCTTTGTTCGTGTTTGGAATTGGATGTTTATTTTAGTCAAAAATTTACTGAAAAATTCCTTAAGGCAAATTCGTACTATAAGCGGGTTCGAGTGGCGTTTTTGAGAGGCTTTTAGTGGATGTCTGTATTCTTAAACAGTGCGTGCGGAAGTACGGAAGACGTTTTCAGCCAAACCAGGGATTCATTCTTAACTTTGGAATTTCAATCATGATTGTTTTATTGAGGGAAAATTGATGGCCAGCCACGGATTTATTACATTGGACTTTCATCTCTCCTTTTTTGACAAAATCCTGTTGAATCATAATTTTGTCTGAACTATATCGGACTCAGTAAACTTCCAAGCCACTGGAGTCTGCAAATTTTTGATTCTCAAAAAGGAGAATTGTGAATATAACATGTAGACAATTTTTTTTTTTGGTAGATACATTTATTAGAGTATACATTTATTTAAGGAAAACTATACAGCTGCAAAGAAAACCAACTGCTGGTGTGATGTACATTTCATTGTACTGATAAGCAACTGTCTGATCACCAATGGATATAACATCTACGTGATGGTTTGATGTTCCCCCAGCGTTTTTTCATTATTATTATTATAACACTAATAAATTAACCTAAAGATGAACAGTTCCGTCGTGTCATTATATTCGGCTTTCAGTATCCTTTGGATTAACATCTTCCTCTTGTTTTTTTTAGTTTTTCACCTAGGCAAATTACGAAAGCGTGGAAGTCAATTCATCCTTTGCGCAGCTGACAAATTTAAGTTCAATACATAGTTGAGGTCACGACAGAATGATCGTAGGTATTCGTGAGATGTGACCTTGAAATGGGTTGTAGAGGCTTTATGAATAGCTTGCACAGTTTTTGGACTAAGAAGGTAACTTTTGAGCTCCCTTTCAAACAATGGATCTATTATCAAAAATAAGACCTGAATTTATCTTTCCAAAAGTTTGTATGACTCTTACTTCAACAAAAAAATATCATCAATATCACTACTTTTGTATGATTATATGATATATGTGGCTGCAACATCCGCGTCTCCAGAATGCGGACTCGTTACAAAAAGTTCGCGTTTTAATGACGGAAATTGGAACGGCTGAAGATCTTAAGCCATATTAGGAATTCTCTGATCTACAAAATCTTAATTTGAGTATATCGTTATTCGCGCTACTTGCCTTAGCAAATCCGGAACTTCGGGTTTTAGCTCCTTATGCGTACAAAGTTACAAACCAAATTGAACGTATATTGAAACTTTTGGTTCGAAAGTATCTTTCACTCTGATAGTTTTGCAGCCATTTGGCAAGTATATAACTATGCACAAAGAACGCGTCTCAAGTTTAGTGTCCGCATGAACAGTATGCTTACACTGTAAGGGTTGTAAGGGTTGTAAGGGTTGTAAGGGTTGAACATAACTTTCCCATAAGCCAGCAATCGCGTGTATTTGTGCAACAATGGAGAATTTTGCATATTCAAATGAAACTTGCGTGCCTGAGATTCGCGTTTCATGCAGCTCGACTTGGGTTGCAACTTGCGCGTCTCTTGACAGACGCGTCGCTTCGCACAAACTCACATATAAAAGACTGGAGTCTGCAAATTTGGCCCGTGATTTGGACAACTTTGCTTGCTTATTACGACATCGTACACAAGATACCTGCTGACGCGATTCGAACCTTAGCAGAAAGCCCTGGTAAGAATATAGAAAATTCAATGACCATTCCGAGCACAAGTGATGTTTCACTTCAACAGAAACCAAGTGAACTGACGTTTTCGTCAAAAAAGAGGAAGCATACGGGCATCCAGGGCGTCCACGTCGACAAAGAGCAGTATATAGACTTGTTGTTGAGTATGATTGTGTCGAACAACTTGTCTTTTGATCTCGTGGATACCACATCCTTCCAGCGGCTTGTGCAGTTTTTGAATGAGGATCTGCCTCAAGTGGACCGACACGCTCTCAAACGGAAGCTCACGGGAATGTATAAGGAAAGGGCCGTCGAATTGAAGAAAAGGTTTCGCGATAATGAAGGCCATTTTGCACTTTCCATCGATGAGTGGAACTCCGGTAATGTCATAGACTTTTTGGGGATTACCTTGCACTACTACAATAATGACTATACATTGGAGACCTACAACATCGGATGCGAGATGCTCAACGAAAATCTCGCGTACAAGGGTGATATTTTGCGGAATACTTTGAGAAAAGTGTTGGAAGATTATGGCATTCAAAACAGAATCATAGCCATCACGAGAGATAATGCTGCGCCAATGAGTGCCATGTTAAAGCCGTTCAAGCGATCATGGACTCTGAACACCATCGAGTTCAATGGGGATATTCGGTGTGTAGGGCATGTGTTGAACCTAGCGACTGAGTGTATATTGAACTACTCGTTTTTCAAGAAGTCTGGGGCTCAGAAGCTCCTCAACAAGTTGGATCAAATGAACTTGACGGATTCTGATATTCGCATGAAAGCGTTACCGGATATCGTACGTTCGATCGTCACTCAGTTCCGCTACAGCCGCAAAGCAAAAACCAGCCTCAAAAGTCAGGTTAAGTCGAGCAACGAAAAAGAGGGAGACCCGAATGGCCCCGAAAAGATTATCAAAGATAATTCCACTCGTTGGCTTTCCACGTATCGGATGATTGACCAGTTCATTCAGTTTCGCCCTCAAATCACGAGAGATTTGCGTGTGCTTTCCCGGAAGTCAGGTGATGAAGAGGTCGCCGAAAATTACACAATCACCGAAGACGACTGGAAATATCTTGAGGGCCTTCGTGCTGTTTTGAAGAAGTTCGAAGTTCCGACCATGATCCTCCAGGAGAATAAGTATCCAATAATTTACGACACAATCCCCTTGATCGATAATCTTCTACAAGAACTCGACAACTTGTTGCAGAACAACTTTGTTCATCAAAATCAGCTCATCAAGGCGGGCATTTTAGAGGCCCAAGAAACATTGAAGGAGTACTACCCGATTCATAGTGAGGATATTGACAAGCTCAAGCCTCTCTACCTCGCCATGGTTCTTGATCCACGATTCAAGCTTGAAGTGTTCACAACTGCTGGGTTCTCTCAAGAAAAAATAGCGAAAATCAAGAGTTACTTTTATGAGGTTTATTCGCAGTATGCACTTCATTACTGGAGTGAAACTGTTCAACCTCGCGTGGACGAGACGCGGACCCCATCCGCTGGGCGTGGAAGATTTCGGTTTCGTAGACAGGAGGTCCGAGATTCTCAAGAGCACGAAATAGAGAGATATCTCAGGGAGCCTATTGCACTATTCGACCAAGAGCCTATGCCTTACCATAAAGCTCGAAGAACGATCTCACCCATAATTTCTCGCATGGCTAGAGATCATTTAGCTGTGGTGGCCAAGTGTGCTCCAGCGGAATCTCTGCCTGCTCCAGCGGAATCTCTCTTTTCGAGAATGGGAGATGTGATTAAGGCCTAGAAGGTAACTTTTGAGCCCTCTTCAATGAATGAATCTATCTCCTTTTTATTGATATACAGTATCACTATCGAAAAGAAAAGAAAAATAGTCCTGGACTTGTCTTTCCCAAAGTGTGTAAGATTCTAACATCAAGAAAAAAATATATATAACTTCAGGATCAACAATACTTTTGTATGAATATGTGGTAGTTATGAGGCTTTTTGTGGCTGCAACACAAGCTCACTGATTCGAGATTACAGTGAGAAAACTACATTTTAAGGCCATATAGGACGAGAAACGAACAGATTCAAAAGCATACAGAAAACCAAAAAAAGGCAGTAACAATCTTTACAAAATCATTCATGAAAAATAAAAAACACTTGTAAGAGAAACAAGCCCCATATTTTTATCTTTTAAGGCTTTTATTTCACATTGTTCCGTAAACCTAAATTAGCCTTGACGTCTTTCTCGCAACACTCGAACTCAGATTGCTAGTGTACCACCCTCGCCTTAAACACCCAGATAAATACACTCAAGAGTCAACGCAGGATCACGTTTTCAGGCGAAAAATCATAACATACCCAATTTTCGCTTATGTATTCATCAAAAAATAAAGTCTCCACAGAATCTGTGGATTGAAATGTTCCCAAATGGCAAACACAGAGACCTAGCCCCACGACATTTCCTGCACATAACGCCCACCTTCCACACTAGCGTGGGCGCGTTATCAGCCACCTACACCATACAAAATCGGTCCATGCTAAAAGACAAGAACCACGTCTATATACAGAGGTGTTCATTTTCCCTCGTGTTCCTACCAGGCCAGCTCTTCATATTTTTCTTTTCCGAATCAAGCACAGCGGTATTTCCATAGATCCGCGCAAAATAGATCCGAGGACTTCCACTCTCTTTGTTCTCGTTTCGATCCGTTTGATCCCTTGATCCTGGCATTTGGTGCTCACTTTATAGAACTTCCAACACACAAAAACAGCAAAAAAAAACCAAAAAATTCTTAGCATGGACACGCAATTCGACTGGCTCGGGTCTTTGCAGACCAATGCTTCATCACCGTCGTCGTCACACTCGTCCAACGGCACACAGCCGCCGTCGGTCTCTTTTGGGTATACCTCTCAAAATGGCATTCTAAATTCACCCCCTATACCCAGTCAAACCCACACGGAAAACCATACAGATAATTACACAGATAATCACACGGATAATTACACAAGATTTCAGACACAGGGCTCCGGCATAGCCGCCGGAAATGACGAAAACACCGACGCCGAAAGCATCCCTCTTTCGCTAAAAGCGCTGGAACTTTCGCTCGAGGAGTCCAAGACGTACATGCGCTGGTACCTGGACATTCTCACGCGGGCCAACCTGCGAACCATCGCCATTGCCGACGTGTACCAGTTTCTCGGCAACTTCAAGATCCCCGAGGAAACACGCGAAAAGACAAACCGCATCTTCTCGAAAATCCTCCTGCTGATCAACATCGGCGAGTTTTTCGCCGTGCTTCGCGTGGTGTCGCATGCTTTACAGGGCCATGAACCAGCACGTGCGCTCATAAAAACGCCCACCGGCGTGCCTGTGCCGCCGTCGATTCTCTCGAAAAAGAGGCAGAAGGACGAGCTGGACGACGAGAATGACGATGACGAACCCGACTTTCTAGGTCTGGCTAGCTCCAATCCTCCTCAACCAAACAAGCCGCTTGATATCGACCTGTTCACCGAGTTCATGTTGACAGGCGAGCGGCCCGATTCGCAGAAGCGCAAAAAGCGACTGAGAAAGCTAAAAAACGTGAAGTTCTCTGATCAGATCGATGTCCAGGAGACATACAAGCCTGCAGAACAGCAGCAGGTCCAGTCCACAGAAATCGACTACCTGCTTCCTATGGACCAGCTTCTATCGCGCATCGCCGCGTCTGGTGGCAGCCAAAACCTGTTGGCGGTGCCTCTGTATGACCGCCAAGTCGCGTCACCAGACCCAGAGGAAAAGCAGATCTTGAAGGATATGGAGCCGCAGATCAACCACTTCCAGAACCTACATTCCGTGGATACCATCCTGGTCGATGGCGTCCCGGCAAACATCCACCTCCACCAGAATTCCGAGCTCTTCCTGCCGCGAAACGCGCTGCCGCAGCCAGCGTTGCTCAAACCAAACATGACAGGCCCGGCGCAGATGGCGCAGATGGGCGCTCTCAACTCCTCCGAAAACTGGGGCCAGCAGCTTCGCCCGAATGTCACGGGACCACAGGATATGGCGCGGCTCTTTGCTCCGGACCAGCAAGAGGGCGCGAAAGTGTCGCTCCAGGCGTTTACCTCGCAAATGACGGGCAATACCGTGCTTAACACAGAGATGAACGCCACCATTGGCCAGTTCTCCGAAGCGCACGCATCGGGATCGCCGCCAGTCCCCGCCAACCGCCGCACGCGCTCTGTCTCGCAACCGAGCCCGTTGCACATCGATTGGGATGCGGCAAACAGGCAGAATGGCCTGGGCGACTCCACAAACACACAACAAGCGGCAGAGAGCTCTAATGGATACGCCAGGCCCGGGCCGGCCGTGCCTGTACGTTCTCCACTTGGCCAAGCCCAAAAGTTGGCGCCTCCGCCGCCACCTCCACGTAGCAGACGTGTGAGCAATGCGTCGTCGCCGGCCCCGCCGCCGCTCCCGGCGAAAATTCCGCACGAGCCGTTCTACCTGGCGCCGGGGGCAAGCTCGAGCACGACAAACATATTGGACGATTTAAAGGCTCTTCAGGAAGAGGTCGACAGGATCAGAGACCTGACGGGCGGCTTCTAAGGGCACATACGATAGAAATGCATTTGTCCTATATTGATACTAACTCAGTGTTACTGCACGCGTAGAATTGAAAGATGAGAGATGGGATGAGAGATGAGAGGTGAGAGATACGAGCGTCGGGGGCCGTCTTCATCAGCTATCGAGGGCGTCGGTGGCCTTCTTCATCATGGCGATCTTCACCAACGGCGCCAACGACGACACGTCGCCGCTGTCCAAGATGAACTCGTCCTTGAGCAACTGCTCGGCAGTGCCTCTTTTGTTGAAGTCCACCTGGAGACACCATGCGAGGAACTTCTTGATGTCGTAGCTGAGCGCCTCGGGCTCCTTCAACTTGGGCGTGCCGTTCGTCGCAATCAAGTACAACGCCCTCAAGGGTGTCTCGTTCAAGTATGGCGGCTCTCCCTCGATCATCTCGATCACCATGATCCCCAACGACCAGATATCCACCTTGGGGCCGTATTCCTTTCTCGACACGACCTCAGGGGCCATCCAGTAGGGCGTCCCCACCATCGTAGTTCTCTTGACATTGAGCTCATTGATCTGGGCGCAGAACCCGAAATCCGTCATCTTGATGTGCCCGTCGGTGTTGAGCAAAATGTTGTCGGATTTAATGTCTCTGTGGATCACACCTTTACTGTGGAGGAACTGCAATCCCTTCAACGTCTCGCGACACACGGCACCGATCTGGCTTTCCGTCATCACACTATGTGTCACGATCTCCGTGAGCGAGCCTCCTTCCATGTACTCCATGACGACCCAGAGCTCGCCGGTAAGGAGATACGAGTCGATGTAGTTCACGATGTTGGGGTGCTGGCTGTCCTTCATCACCAAGATCTCGTTGATGATCAACTCCTTCTTGGGCTGTTGCTCCAAGTTCATCTGTTTGATGGCAACCACCTCGTGCGTGTCGACCGTCTTGGCAAGGAACACTCCACCGGACGCACCCTGGCCGATCTTGTTCAAGTCCTTGAAGTAGCCCTTGGGGTTCCCCTCGGTGCAGATCTCCTTCAACTTCGCGATGATCTGCTGGTTCTTGCACCTCTTTTCCTCCCTCTTCTTCTGCGCTATAAGTGCCGCCATTTTAGCATCACGCACTGGCGCCTTCTGGCCAGACGGAACAGGAGGTATTTCTTGCTCGGGTTTCACAGGAACGTCGGGAGCGGGACCCACTTTTTCCTTCGTCGCTGGTTTCAGAATAGCCGTTGACCGGGCCTCTGTGGGAGGAGGAGGTGGTGGTCTGTGTGCCTTAAAATCGTCGCTGTTGAACTTTGGCGCAGCTCGGATCGGAGCCGTCGCAGGTTCCTTGCGGTCCTGCTCGGGCTCTAGTTTCGAAGCGAGAGACGCGTTGTGGGACCTTGATTTCGGGAGCGTGTGGTGCTCCTTTTGCAGGTCGCCATTCGCAGCGATGGACGACGCGACCAGGTCCCTGCTCTTTCTCGCGTTGGCGTTTCTGATCGATTTGATCGACTTCGACGAGAACGATCGGTTGCGGAACACGTTCTTCCTGCTGGAGGACCGGCCTGGCGATAATTGATCCTCAGGCGCATGTGGCGACGACGGTTGCGTTGGGGGTTTGGGTGCAGGTCTACTGGGGATGAACTGGCCGTCGAGCGCCTGGTTAGGCGATTTCAAAGTTTGCTGTCCGTTTGTGTTTGCACCGTGAGCACCTGCCCCAGATGTCTGGCCCAAGAACTGTACCGGTGTGGAAATGTGGTCGAGCAGCTCTATACTTGTAGATATGCTGGGTGTGGACGGAGACGAGGACTTGGTCGTCACGCTGGGCGAGAAGTTGTTTTGAGAGGAAGGGTACGACGGGATGTGCGCGCGCTGGTCCATCTGCTTGAACTTCTTGAACGCAATGTCGTCGGCGTTTTCGTTTGTATCCTGATAAAACGCCACGATGTCCATGACCGCTTGCGGGTGCTGCTGCTGCTCTTTTCTCGAGATACCACTCGCACTCAAGAGTCGTTCCCACTCACTGGGCAACCCTGTATACGAGCCGTCGTCGTCGACGTCCACATGCGCCACGTGCTTGGCGTTGAACGGTGTACTGATTCTTTTGCTCAAGTCCGGCGACGACGAGTTGGCGCCTCCGGACGAGTTCCGCGACTTGCCAAACATCGACAAGACGCCCCGCACGATGTTGCCGGATCTCCTCTTCTTGGTGTTTTCGCTCGATGTGGGCGACGTGAGCTGCCGCCCGTTTTCCAACGGACTCAGCTGGAACACCGCCTGGTGTGGCGCAGCGTTCGAGTTCAAGTTCGGCGTGCGATGTAGAGGCACTTGCGGCGTCTGATTGGCTGAAATGAGTTTGGACGATGTCACTGGTTGAGGCGTTCTCACCACGGTCAGCGACGAGAGCGAGCGTGTGTCGTTCGGATCTAGCGTCGGTGGGTCGAGCCCTTCAATTTCAAGACCGGAAAGTTTTATACCGGAAGTCTTTGTAGATACTTCAGCAGACTTGGACGTGGGCCTGAGCGAAGCGTATTCGTCCTTGCCTCCGTTCCTGGTCTCGTCCTTATTTCCATTCTTAGTCTCGTCCTTACTTCCGTTCTTAGTCTCACCCTTTAATTCAATTCTAGTCTCACCTTTCAAATCAGGTTTTGTCTCCTCCCTGACCCCTCGAGCCTTCTCCTTGTCAGAGACAAGATCCAGGAACAACAGCGCCGCAGACTCGCCGCTGCCGGACCGCCCGACGAGAAGCTTGTCGAGATCCACGTTGGACCCTAGTTCCGCAGACATGTCCACTTTCGGCTTTCCTGGATCGAGTTTCGACTCGAACTGCGCGAGCTCGGGCGTCGCAAGGTACAGGCCCTTTGCAAGTGCTAGTTCGTCATTGAGAAGATCGCCACGCACCGGGATTTCCGGCGACGCGTCTTTCGGTGCTAGCGTGCTGGTGCTGAACTGTAGGGACGAGCCGAGCGCCAAGTCACTCGCCGTGTTGGCCGCGGAAACTCCGGGATGGTAGATGTGCCGAGGACTACCAAAAGAGCGCCGTTCGGGAATCACCAAATCGTCAGTGTTTTCGGTGTTTAGGTTGCGTTCAGTGCGTTCAGTGCTTTTGGTGTTTTCAGGCTGCTCTGCGTTTTCCAAGACTTTGCGTGGCTCCACTAGTGTACTTGTAAGTTTGGGCAGTGCATCTATACTTTCCAAGACCTTGGGTGGCTCCAATACAGTACTTGTAAGTTTGGGCAGTGCATCTTTAGTTTCCAAGACTTTCCGGGGCTCCACTACTGTGCTTGAAAGATCAGACTGTGCGTCCTTACTTTCCAAGACTTTCAGAGGGTCCACTATTCTACTTGTATGTTCAGGTTGTGCATCCTTACTTTCCAGAACTTTCCGAAGGTCCACTGACGTACTTGAAAGATTGGCGCGTGCCCCGACATCATCTATCGAGGGCGGTTTCCCCTTAGGGATTTCCAGACGAGGAGGACCGGCTACGGGTAGTTCAGGCATAGTAAGGCTGCTGCCATTCGCGGAAATGGTCTGTGCGATCGAGAGCTTCGTTTCGGAAAACTCGTCGAGTTGTTTGTCGAGTGTTTCGAGCTTCTCGTCGAGTTGTTTGTCGAGTTGCTTATCAAGTATTTCGAGCTGCTCGTCGACCAGTAAGCCGTCGATGTCATCTGAGGACGAGGCTTTTAAGCCAGATATGTCGAACGTGCCGGGCATCCGGGGCAACCCGGGAGACACCGGCGTGGTGTTTTCCGCATCACGAAGGATGGTCTGCGAGACCAAGTCATTATCATTCGGGCTGGGTTCCTCTGGTTTTATCGATACCATTGCGGAGATCTGGCTCGAGATGGAGTCGAGGGCTTTCATTGGCACTTTCGTCGCTTCTTCGAGTGACGACGGAGGGTCGACCTCCGGGTCGGGATATTCGGTTTCCGGAGATTGCATCGGAGGTTTTTCGGAGCCACGAGCACTTTTTATGGTCTTTATGGACTCTGTGGCTGAGGTGGGAGAAATGGTGGCTTCGGTCGACATCCTAGGTGCGGAATTCGTATGGATATGATGAAGGTAGTCTCGGTGATACGTCTCGGTGCTATGTCTAGAATCGCTCGCAAGCAGTGTATTCTTGAAAATAATCTAAATTCCCTCTTTTTCGTGGTTTTCGCTTGTCAAAGCTCGCTGATTCCCGCAAAATGTCTCGAAGATGTCTTTCTAACAAAGTTATGTTAGGCGACCGAGACTTTCGCTTTTTCGGCTGGGCGCTGTGTGCAGGAAACGCGCGCGGCTCTGGGTTTTTTCGCTGCTTCTGACACGTTGTTTGAAGAGCTTTCCGGGTGTGGAGGAAGTGCGCAAAATTTAGGGCTTGTTTTTGCGGACTCACAATTCGGCGGGAATACACAAAACAATAGGGTGAAAAAAGGAAAGAAGGGTGGGAAAATCCATAGAAAAAAAAAGACATGTGATTTCACAGTGAAAAGCCAGGACTATCTTTAGTACAAAACAGGGTTGAAAGGGGTTCAAAGCGGGATTTGTTTCCATATCTATCGACAATAAAAAGGGCGGCCCTTTACCGCTGACAATCTGCATTTGTTCAGGAGCGCTGGTTGTCTGCAGGAAGGGCTCGATCGCGCTATCTGCCGGACACAATTGTGCGGAACTGGGCGGCGCACGACTCTGCCCAATTGGCGTGTTTCTTCCCACAATGTGCTGTCCACTTTTGGAGGCCCGGAATGGCGTTCACTTTTTCATCACGTCTCCATGTTTCGTGTCGGATTGTAACGTTTTAGGGAAAAGTGGGTTTTTGTATGTCTCGGAGCGTGGCAGAAACACGTGCTTGTCTTTTGGCTTCATGTTCTATAAGTCAGCAACGTTTCGCGTCACACCAATCATCTAAGAGCCTGACAGCAATGCATCATTGCAATTCGATACGAGATCTGACAACTTTTCTTTATCAGCGTCTGATGAAACGGTATATTCTTTTTTGTCATGCACATAACTAAGATTTTTTCATGCTGACCCTGTTATCGCGTATTTGAGATTCACAACTTCTGATGAAACGAAAATCCATGGGTGCGAATTGGAATCTAGCAAGCCCGCAGACATGAAACTAAACTAAACGGTGACAATCGACATGTGTCACCCACGCTAGTAACAGATTGTACTCGCGACTTGAAAAATTCTGGTGAAGCGGTGAAATCTCAAATTGTAATTGCTTTGAATCTCCTCGAATAATCGTTGTTTTTAAAAGATTGGCCTCTACATTTGGGGGAATCTTTGTCCAGGCGACAATAGATGTCGCTGTGATTGTGTCATTGCTCTATCCGGAGACTCTCGTCCATAACATTATGAAACTCGCTCCCCATTTTATGAAGTAGTATGACGGGACAATGAAAACTAATATTCATTCGAGATTTAGAAAAAATGTACCCAATATTTCAAAGCATTGTGATCGGTTTGTGAAGCCTTGCGGTTCACGCGTATCCGGTGGGCGACTGACACGTGAGCACAGACTTAACAAAAAAAAGCATAAAGATTTGAGATCAAGATATAAACAAAAGAAAGGAACAATAATTCGGAAGCCCGGCCTTATCAATCCATGATCTCCACCCTAATCTCCTCCGATATCTTTTTTATGACCTCAGTCAGGTTGGCCTGCATATACCGTGGTTAGTCCAATGCGAAGTCGACATTTCCAAAACGTCAAGTCCTGGACTAATACCGATCTAAGAATCATCTAAATGTATGTCAATCTAATTTTGAAAAGAGAAATGGCTTCTGACGCACGAGGTATAAGGCGAAAGTTGGTTTGGACGTCTTACTTCCTCTTACCTGTTGTTGTTCTCTCACTGCGGTTTGTTCTGCCGTGCTCTTCGTCGAGTTTTTCAACTAACTAATCTCCATAGATTCATAATGGCCGATCAAAAACAAGTCGTTTCGTCCACTTCGCAGAGCTTGTTGAACGACAAGGTATGTATTTCCTCATCATTGGGTGCTGGTGTAGACAATGTCAAACTCGTCCATCAATTTGATATCGTGCGATATAAATCCAGTCATAATGATCATATACGGGATAACTGTCAAATTTCAAATACATCACCCATTTCGCTATGAAACATACAAAAAAAAGAGGGATTTTACTGTCCCGGCATTCCCACGACTTCACACAATCCAACTTTCTATCATTGTTGACAAGCTGTGAACACCTGTCCTTGCAAAATAGACCATATATACTAACAATCAGTGGGACGTTGTTTTGTCCAACACCATGATCAAAACCGCCTTGGGTTTTGGCGGAGGCGTTTTGGCCTCCGTTCTTCTCTTCAAGAGAAGATCTTTTCCTGTGTGGGTCGGTGTAGGCTTCGGTTTGGGCAGAGGCTACTCTGAGGGTGACGCCATTTTCAGATCCGACTTCGGCACCAGATCCTACAAGGCATAAGGCCACAAAAAGCATGACTGTTCAAAATAACTAGAATAATAAACGATATATCCGAGTGAGAAGTTGTAGAACTGGGTGGTTCGTGTGATACGATGACCCTGGAACATAATCACTGCTTGTTGATGCTATGGGGAGACTCAAACATAGATATGTCGCTAACTCTCGGAGTTTTCATTTCAAGGCTCGTTTCCTTTTTCTCTTCATAACTCGTTTCTTGGCTCGATCTTTCTAAAATAATTATCATCCGGTGCTCCGGCTGCCATGGCTCATCGACATGCGAAGGTCTGCCAGTGAGCCCTCGTATTCTGAAACATCCCGAGACCTTCCAACACGTTCTTCCTGTTGCACGGCCCGGCCTTGGGCTATATTTTTCGCCTTGACAGCCGCATACAATGTGGCCACCATGGCCTCGAGTAAAAAGATGTTCTGCCGCATCCCTTCGCTCTTGAAATTGATTCTGTCGATCTCAGAAATTTGCCTTCCGTTATCAGAAGTCTCCTCTGTGGTGGGCATCTGAAGGTGTGCTTTAAAATTTCTACTGCCTCCATCCGGCTCACTCACGCTTTGTTTGATTTCTTTGTATTTCTTGGGATCAACAAACTCAAGGAGGTCCCCCACAGTTTCGATGATTCTGAAAGGGTGTGGCACGATCTGCTGGCAGTCGAACGTCATCAAATGGATGATCAGTGAATATATGAATCTGTTCGTGATCACTGAATTCGAAAGGAAATTGGTGATCCCGGTCATGATGAAGCATGAAAGCGACTTTTTCGGACTGAACACCATGTTGTCATGCTGAGCGGAAATCGCCATTCTGCAGAAATTGCCAAAACAGTTGGTGAACGCTTCCAAAAACCACACATCCTGGGCCATCAAACGATACGTGTTCTTGCGGAACGGTTTGATCACGTGGGACGGGCTGCCGTTATCGTGATGAACCAAGACGTCGTAGAAGAGCCCTACTATCAAGTTGAAGCTGCTGCTTTCCAACGCTTTTCCTATAAAGTCCCACACAACTAGCTCCTCTTGTTCAGTGAGGGGCTCCTTGATTGCGTTCCTCATCACAAGCACCATTCTGGAGTTTGTGGACTCGGCGATTATTGCATCCACCAGGGGATTATGGAAAATCATGTTCAAGAAATAGAGACACACGTCAAACAACACCTTCCAGGAGTCGATCGAGTGGAGAAACAGCTCGAATATCAAAAGGGACAGGTCATTGATGGGTGTTCCCTGAAGAATCTCGCAAAAGAAAAGGAGCTTCCATGAGTTCTCTGGGTCCCACAAACTGGGAATCTCTCCCCATGTCACTTTTCTCACGAGGCACGACAAATTCTCCTTGATGTACGTTTGCAAGCACCGGTCATCTTTGCAGGAGGTGAGGCAGCGAGCCACCTGCTCGAAGAACTCCGGAATGTGGGCCACGAAAAAGTGGTAGGCGAGAAAATCGCCGTGATGGTCGAAAAACGCTATCACGAAACCGGGGTGCGCCGCAAGCGAGCCCACGAGTTTTTCGGAGATGACGAGATTACATTTCTGGGCCAATCTTGGCTCTTTACTTTTGAGAGCAGCACGGTATAGCTGGTGGTAAAACTTGCACACGAGTTTATTGGTGTGGCTCTCTTTGTATTGGAGTCCCAGAGTCAAGTCCCCATGGCCTTCGAATATGGTATGGGTCACCAAATGAAAGAGACTCAGAATCTCCAATTCCAAGGTGGGCGGGATCATGTCGTGATTCCACACTTCACATGCAGAACTAAGGAGATCCGACAGAAGAAAATTTTGTACTATGCTTTGCAACATTTGTGTCAGGGGCATGGACTGGAGCTCGGAGTTGATTCTGGATAGAAGCGCAGCACAATCTGTCGGGGAATCTCCACTGTTGAGGAATTTCCGGAGGGCGTTGGCCGCGAGCTCTATGCCAATATTGACAGTCCGTTCTTGTGTAAGCATGTCCAATGATTGTGTGTGTTTTCCGGTTGATGAATAAATACCAATTGCACAATTGTGAGATCGCTTATGGGTGCAAAAATGTCGTGGCATGCGCGACCCGGCTCGTCACAGAATGGGCACCCCATCAAAGAAGAAAAAATTGAGTGACTTTAGCGCTTTTTTTAATGGAAAAAAAAAAGACAGTTGTCTAGGTCAAAGATTATAAAAATACAGAAAGGAACAGTCTCTAGTATTCGAGTAGAGAAAAGGAAATGTGCGTAATAGCACTAAAGGTTGAAGGAACGATGAGGTAATTCAGCAATCAATCACGGGTCTTGCCTCGATGAGAAGCTTGTTTCCAACTAGAAGAGGACTGCGAGAGTTTCTGAATATCATGATTACTTCCCAACTAGAAACTTGATATTCGGGACCTTGTATCACAATTATGGAATGATACTGTACCTCAACCCGGCAGATGCTTTAGTTTCACCCAGAAAGGCAAAACGCGTCACTTTCAGTTCCAATTGCGGTTTCAGCTGTCAGTCGAAAATTCTAAAATGTCCGATGCAGGCTATGACACTAATGGAAAAGTGAAGCTTTGCCGACCGGCATATCGTGAATGCAGGGTATTTACCGTGTGTGTGGTGTAACACGTCCCTTGTTTCATATCGCACCACAAGCATTTGTCTTGCAACACATCTGAAACGCGCGTCCCACTCTGTTGCAAGACCCGTTTTTGCAGCACTACACATCCCACGTTTTAGTACATAAAGGCCGCAAATCCAAGAAACAATTTGATACTCTTTCTTTTTATATATATACTATATTTATTCCAACCACAAGGCTATTTTGCTGTATTTTCTCTTTTCCTTTTCGATCATAGTACACGCAGAAACAGACTGCCACTCACAAAACGGAAGCACCTACTAATAGCCAATAATACACTATAATTCTTGAAGGCAGCCACAAAGCAACACCGAAATACCGCATTAATCCCATCATCTAGCACATCAAAAATGTACACCTACTCACGCCATAGCACCGCCAACAAGCTGTCGTCGTCGGCGGCTAGCTCCGTCGGGAGCAACAGGTCACGTGACCGCCGCCGGGTGCCGCTGACGCCGAGCAGTTCCGCGCACACCTCGGAGCTGGGCTCGGTCCAGGGCACGAAGCGCCAGCGCCCAATTGAGAACGACTACTCGAATAATTACTTACATACCCGGGCCCTCTCCACGCAATATATCCGCAACATTGCGCGCCCAACGGAGGGCTATCCGAAGTTGCAAAAATTGAAGGAGTTGAAATTGCAGCAGGTCGCATCCCATTGTACAAAGCCATATGGTGTTCACGTGGACACGAACCAGATCGTGCCCACACTCAATAAGTGGGTGAATCAGTATGCGCTTCA
>JAJMCI010000105.1:0-46722 GCA_030565705.1 Metschnikowia baotianmanensis
GTTCCTTTGTCCAACCACGCTGACTTGTCCCCTCTTGTGCAGAAGATCACCGGCGCCTTGAGAAAGGAGCAGGTCCCATTCAAGGTGGACGACTCGTCCGCATCCATCGGTAAGAGATACGCCAGAAACGACGAGTTGGGTACGCCTTTCGGTATCACGATCGACTTCGACACCGTGAAGGACAACTCCGTTACGTTGAGAGAGAGAGACTCCACCAAGCAGGTGAGAGGCAACCTTGACGACATCATCAAGGCGGTTAAGGAGATTACCTACAACGGTGTGACGTGGGCCGAGGGTACTGCCCACCTCACACCATTCGAGACTGTCTCCGAAGAGGCCTAAGTTTCATAGCACATGTTCAAACAATATTCAAATAGATGCAATGCCACCTGCAGTGCGTAAACCGAACCGGGTCTCACGCCGAGATATCGTGGAAAAACGCGTCCGAGTTGGGTTTCCTCCCCAAGAGCGCCTCCAAAGTGTGCGCCATGTTCTCGGAGCCGTCGTTTGCAAGGATCATGTCGCGGAAAAGGATCCCCTTGTGCGCGTCCATGGTGTTATCCTTGAAAAGCGTGTAGAAGATGTCTGCGGCAAACACCTTGGCGTACAAATACCCGTAGTAGACGGCCTCGTAGCCAAACACAAGGTGGCCAAACGTGGCGTAGGCGATGTTCTCGTAGCCGCCGTCGGAAAACAACCCGACGTCGCGGAAAAGGCCGTTCCAGAGCTTCTTGATGTCCAAGTCCCGGAGCTTCTCCTCGCTGTCGATCGAGTGCAACGCCATGTCGAACATGCCGTAGAGCAACTGGGTGAGGTTGGCCAAGCCGACGTTGACGTTTTTTGCCCTGATAATATTATCGAGCATCTTTCTTGGGATTGGCTCGCCGGTCTGGTAGTGGCCCGAGATATCTGTGAGATGGCTTTTCGACCATGCCCAGAACTCCATCATTTGCGAAGGGCATTCCAGGAAATCCAGCGGAATGCGAGTTTCCTGGAATCTGACGTTTTTCGATTCGGAAAGAACGTACTGGAGCCCATGGCCCAATTCGTGGAGCAAGACCTGCACATCGGCATGGCTCAATAGCGATGGTTTCGTGCCTGTTGGCTCGGGGAAGTTGCATACCAATACAGCCATGCTAGGAGAACGTGACCCATCGGGCCTTGCATATGCAGTGTGAAGTCGGAATGTTGCTGCATGGGAAAACTTGCCGTCACGTGGGTGAAGGTCGAAAAAGAGCCACCCCATGAACTTGCGGCGTGGTTCCTCGGGGTAAGTGTGGCGGTAAGTGGTGTTCAGGTTTTCTGTTTGGTGCTCTTTGTTGTGGTGCTCTGTGTCCTGTTTTTCAATGTCCTGTTTGTCAATGTCCTGTTTGTCAATGTCCTGGTACACGGCGTACCTAAAAACATCTTTGTGCCAGATCGTAAGCGGGTCGGGGCTCTCGTCCTTAACAAACTTACAGCCAAAGAGCGCCTCGCAGAGGCCAAGCGTGCGGTCCACCGTCTGGTGGAGCGGGAAGTACTCGCTGATCTTGTTGTCGTCGCATTTGTACATCTTGTCCCGCATCATGTGCTCGTAGTACAGGTCGTCCCATGCATATACGGCGTGCTGGTCACGCATGCCCCTGGCGGCAAGGTCGAGCCGCTTGAGCATGACCATGCGCTGCACCTCTTTCTTGGCAAGCGGGAGGAGTTTCTGCTGCATGCCTGCAAGAAACGCCGTGACGGTCTGCGGGGTCTGCGCCATCTGCGCCTCCAAGACGTACTCCGCATACAGCGCGTACCCCAACGCGTGGGCGAGGCGGAACCTGGTCTCCACGATCTTCTGTAGGATCTCGGCGTTGCGGGGTAATCTGTTCTGGCTGGCCAAGAACGCGTCTTTCCGTGTTTCAGGCCGGTGGCAGTACTTGAGCACGTGCTCGATATCGGTGTTTTGGAGCGTGACCACGTGCTTCGTCTTGCCGCCGTCTTCTATGGTCTCGAGCTTGTTCAAGATCGTGTCTGGAAGCCCGTCCAACTCGTCTTTTGTAAAAATCAAGATCCCGTCTTCCCGGGTCGTGCCCATGGAAAACAGGCTGGACAAGTTGCTCAACTTGAGGTGAAGACGCTCGATTTCGGATTGGCGGGGATCTGACACGCCCATGTCTTGTTTATGAAACCCGCACATCATCTGGTCCAAGTACCTCTGCGACTCCGGGTCGGTTTTTTCTGCCCCGATGATGATGTTTTCGTGGACTTCGCTGAAGACTTCCAAGAGGTCGTTTCTTGCACACTGTTCAATCAAACTCTGTTTCAAAATGTGCTTGGCCTTTGCAGACGCCTCCCGGATCGCCTTATCTTGTGAAACCACCATGTAAAACGATAATACCGACTCTCGCCATGCGTTTCTGTTGTCGTACTCGATTGTGGGGTAGAGCGCATTTTCCACTGTGGGGTGGGCGATTTCTGCGATCGTATCTGAAAAGATTTTCTGTTCAGCAGCGATATTCCGGGCCTCCTGGAGGATTTCAGATGCTGTGTGGTTCCAGATCGGGAAGGCGATTCCGGGTGGAGTGTTGGCATAGCCTGCACTGAGCAGTAGTAAAAAGGCGTACTTGATGATTATCAGAGTATACATTTGAGACGATTCTGAGTATTTGTGTGAATTTTTCTAGATTATCTGAGCTTTAAGTACTTTTTAGGTAAAAAGAAGATAAAACAGAGATTTGAGGTGAATCTGGATATCAAATGCTCTGATGACCGCTCTGAAATGCATCACAATCGTCACAATTCACCCCAGTTTCTGCATTTTCGGGGGAGGAATGAACATTTGGAATATGTATGTCTCTAAGTATTTGAGGTTTTGAAGAGAAGTTACATATGAGTTAGAAATGTGAAGGCAATTCTTGGTTTTGGCCTGACTCCATGATCGTTTGGTCTTATCTTCATGTTTTTCTGATTCTACTCATCACACTGAAGATTTGGCAACTAGATGACTTTAGTCTATGGCCCGCCTCGTTTCGTTATTCAATGAATCAGGAAAGATTCGGATATCTCGAATATCTGTATCTTTGCGATCGGAAATACGTTTCAGTAAAATGTTCCATCGATCGGGTTCTTGGCAAAGTTAATTCAACACGAAGTTGAGATCAGGTCGGAATCAGGGAAGGTGATTCGTTAAATGTGACCTCTATACTCTTTTATAGATTTTTTAGATGCTGGGTTAGAGGATTTATTCTATAGACAAACTGTTTTGTGCTTAGAAGGTAATTTTTGAGCTCCCCTTTAATTCAATGTATCTATCAAAAGCAGGACTTTTTTCCTTCAAAAAACCATACTGTATTACAGGAAGGAACATTCCCCACTCAACTACTCCTGAATCTTTTCCTAAATATGTCTGGATAATGCACTAAGTATTGAGATACTCACCTTTTCCAAGCCATAGCCTCTCCTTTACACATAAGCCGTATGTGAAAGTCACATCAACTGCTCACTATCTTACAAAATAACATCCCCTATTTGAATACTCTTCCATTGTTCATCATTGCTCAACGATTTGAAACTGCTGTTATGACATGCTTTTTCCACGTTTTCAGTCGAGAAAGAAAAAATATTGTTCTAGCTCTCGGCGCATCTCACTTTAGTTCAATGTTTTCTCAATAAGTCAAATCTGAAACATAACAATTTTTGCTGCTCGTTTCTGAAATTTGATACAATGAGACGATCTGGCCCATTTCTGATACTGCTTTCTGGACAGAATTTATGATCTGAAAGACTGCATTAATTTTTTTCAAACCCTAAAAGCTTCAGAATAGAGGTGAATGGCTCCAGTAGAGGCCAGCACAGTAAGAGGCATTCTGGAAGTTTTAGTTGCTTTTATGAAAAAAAAAAAACAAAATAGTGGTCATGCCATTTCGAAAATTCAGAATCGGGCGTGTGGTCTAGTGGTATGATTCTCGCTTTGGGTGACTGTGCGGTTTACTGCGCTAAAACAAATATGCGAGAGGCCCTGGGTTCAATTCCCAGTATGCCCCAATTCTTTTTTGCAATTCTTGTGATATCTTCTCCATTTTTTATTTCCATCGTTATTCGAAATACTTTCTCCTTTTAAAAACTAAGAGCAAATGCAAAATTCAGTTGAAAGTTTTATGTTTTTACTGGCAATTGGAGCATACGAGTTCTTTTACTTCTCCGATGTAACGTACACTTCTAAAAGTCTCCCTATATCTATAATCTCCCCTGTGGAGGACTCCACTACACGCAAACTGGTGAGGTTGAAAAGGCCCTCGGATAAACCAATAAATTGAAATTCCGACTCGAAAACTTGCCCAGGTTCAATTACACCGAGCGAGACATCGTTTGTCAAAATCAATACCCCTGTTCTGTGGGGTTTGCTCATTTTATACTGTTCGTATAATTGTAGCCTATTCTGAATGGCCTGGCCTCTATCTGGTTTTTTCTCTTCCGAATCTGGATTGATCTGAGATGAGGTGCCTTTAAAAACGCCATCGGACGAACCTGCGATTAAAGTATCGTTTTGAGGAAGTTGAGATTTCTGAGAACCAGAAGTAAACCTCTTCATGGGACTCGTCAAAAGGGATAGTTGCAATACACGGTTCGTCTGGTTGACTGCCTGCACTCTCCACGTGACTGTGTTTCCCAACTCGATTTTGGCGTTGCCCATAAACGTCAATCTAAGCCCCGATAACAGAGATGTGGTTTCACTCGCGAGATCAACGGTGATATTCTGCGGGCCTCCGAGATGCGAGACTATGCTTTTCTGCGTCTTTTTGCGAGTCGCCCCGCCACGTGACATCGACAAAATGGGCGACGATCTGCTAGGCGTCATGGGGCGGAGGTGGCTTGGCACAGACCCGTTTCGGAATCCTGGCCGCAGAAAAGAGGGGGAGTTGGGCGCCTGAAGCACACTGGAACTTGCATAGTTTTTCAAAGCCACCGACTTTTTCGGCTGCACGTTTACGGCCTGCAGCGGCTTCAAGAGCGTGCTTTTCGAGCGGAACTGCAGCTGGCTAAGCCCCTGCGAGGGCTGTAATTTCACAGGTATGCTGGGGTTGAGCGCACCACTGTCGAACTCGAGAACCGGTGTCCACGCGGTCTGGATTTCTTTGGTATGTTTCATCCAGTCATTGTCTTCGGCACTTGATAACAAACTGCATGATTCAACACGGACACGCACCTTGATGTCGAGTGGTTTCGCGGAAATGGGGGCCGATGCCGGGTCAGCGGAAAAGTCCTGAGCATCCCCACCCGTTTCAGAATTTACGAGCTTGTACGTGACGTTAAGCACGTCCTGGAGGGCGAAGCAGCGGGGAAGCTGCATGTCGCCTAGCTGCGTGACCTCGCCCCCCTTGAAGTGTGCGTCTAGCCCCACAATGTGAAACACGTACTTTTCCCGTGTTTGTGAGCGCGCATATTCCATGAGCCGTTCCGGTGCCTCCACGCGCAATGTCGTGAGAAGAATGTCGCTGCGGCCGCCTAGTCTAATTGTTCGGAGCTTCAACAGGAGAGGTGCCGATGTGGCTAGCTTGAGAGTAAAGTCATCATTTTCGGGGTGTGGCTCGGCTTCAGGATTTAATGTAGGTTCCTCAGAGTTGGTCACAAGGTTTTCAGGGAGGATGTTTCGGCTTGCTCCAACTTTCAGGTCTGTAGGCTCACTAGTGTCATGTTTACCACTGGATTTGAGGGACGGCTTGCCAGTGGAATATAATTCATATTTCTGCTTAGAGGCTCCCGATATACTATAATTGAGTTCTTCAAGAAGATTCTGGACCCTCATGTTATGACCAGTGAATCCCGTGTCAGTGGAAACGTCAGAACTGGATTGTTTTATGGTGGAACCCTGTGAGAAATTGAGCACCAGTTCAGATTTCATTTCTTTCTTTACAGAAGGATCTTTGAAAGATACGGTGAGATTTACATGCCCGTATGTTTCTTGTTGTGGACACCCAATTGAAGTCGTGAACTTCCAGATGGTCACGTGCACTGGAGGATCACTCAATGCGCCCGATTCGCCTTGCCAGACGAGATGTGAATCTGAAAGTTTCACGGTCGTTTTTTCAGGAGATTCTGGTGGGTTCGGTAGCCTTGGAATCAGCTGATAACTGGATGTGGAGCGGACTTGGTCCCGTTTGGGAAATACTTCGGGTGTATTCTCGGAAGTGGACACCAGGGTCAAAAACACGGGGTTTCGAGGCGGTGGCGAGTCCAAAGATGAGGTGTGAACGACAAACCCATTGAATTTTTCATCGTGAAATAGAAGCTGCCGCTGTGGAGTTTTGTGTAGGCTCCAGTATAATGTATCTCCATCGATGTCACGTGGCACATCATTCTGAGAGTCTTCTAGTCTAGAATCCTCGTTATTGTCACAATTATCTAGGATGTAATTTTCAAGAAAACAAGAGTCCTCTGGAATGATAATCTTTAGTGGCATCGCTGAAAAATTAGGTGTTTTAATTGGAGTTTAGTGTACTGTCTTTCCCGTTGAGCATGTTGAGCATGTTGATGTCACGTGACCGGGCAGGGTATCGCGCATCAGACCAACCAAAATGAAATTGACATTTGTTTGCTTTCTATCTATTTGCATAGAAGTTCTATCTTTTTTTATTATTTCTGATAATGCACAATAGAAAAGACCAATGAACTTATTTTTATTTTTAAAAAAACCGCTTCACATGTATTGAGTTCACAAAACGAGCAGTGCGAATATCACAAGCACCACCAATAAATATACATACACTCCAACACAACCCCACTGTCCATTCCTTGCCCGTACCAATAATCGTCTATAATTTTCATTCAAACTTTTCCAAAATCATACCATCGCCTCCACATTCGTCTTTTCTTTTTTCATTGCCCTCACACACATCATGAACCCCTTATACACGACCCCTGAAAGACACCCCAAAGTAGTAATTAACACCAACATGGCGTAGATTGTAGCCACGACCCTGAACGCGGAAAAACCTTCATACAATTTATAGAACTGATGTGTTGCAAGCGCCATCGTCCCGATCGGGAAAGTCATCGACCAGAAACCCCGCTGGAACTTTAGGAGTCCTGCAAATAGTCTCTTAAACACCAGCCCATTCGATGTATGGTAGATGAAATCGTCGCTAGTTTTCACTGCAAAGGGACGCATTTTCGATAAAACCGACATGTATGCAAACACCGTGAGGAGAAAGCCAAACGACATCAGCATGAACGCCACGAGCGTGCACGTGACCATGCATGCGGTGGACAAGATAAGCGCCAAGTCCGCCGTGGCGACATTATTCCTGGCGGCCGTTTCGCTCAAAAAGGAAACATACGACGACCGCGCCGCGACATTATGGTGTTCAAGAAGAAGCAACGTGCAGTTCTGGCCAAAGAGAAGAATCGCATATGCGCCCTGGCCGACAAAGCCGATGGGAAGAAACATCGTCAAAACTTGGCCTGTTTTCGGGATCTTGTGCACGAAAACACGCCAGAAATTCACCGTCACAATGATGGACGCCACTATCATCGCAAGGGCCCACATAATAAGCGAAACCGTCATTGTAACGATCTTTTCATTAGTACTAGGCAAGTCTTTAGTAATGATTCCACCCATCGACGAGGCAACGGTCAACGTCACCACAGGTAAAAGGTAGTGCATGCCCAAATTCGTAGGCTCGAGGTGGTTTTCTGAATTTCGGTGTTTTGCCATCACAGAAAAGAAAAACGTGACTATGCCGGTGTAAAACGAGCCAAACACTACGATCCACCAGAGCACCCAGACCCCTATAATCCACGATGTGCCCAAGACGCCATGCAAAAAAGTGAACAATGTCGTGTATCCCATGACAAAACAGCCCATCGAGGGCGCCAACACGGGGTGTCGGTGGATTTCAGAGAAGAAATTCGGCCTATAATATAGGGCCAATGTGAAGAAGAAGAAAAGCACCACGAATATTAGCGCACCAACAACGGCCAAAATCGACCCGCATACTTTGAGCCATTCTGCGGGGTACGGGAAGTTGTATAGTAGATTGGCCGACATGCCTGTGCCCATGACGGAGGCAAAATATACCGGGGTAAACCCGTCGATAAACCTGGCCTTGAGTTCGGCCCCGACATTCGCCCGCCACGACTTGGGTTCGGCTTTGGACGCCACCGTCAGCTCCGCCGCGTGCGAGTGTTCAGCCGACATCTTCAGAGAGTCCGGACCTGTATTCGTGCCCATGGTGTTTTCTGAAGAGGCGCTGGTATTGCTCATACTATGTCTGGTATATGAGAATGTGAAATGAAAGGAAGCTATCGGAAATCAGCAAACCGCAAGGAGAACCAATCTGTAGAGGATGAAAGAAAAAGTATGAAGATGAATCTATTCAGAGAAGTTTCCTTATTGAGAACATCTAGATAAGACAGGGAAAGGGCCCAGTTTTTATAGGTTGGGCTGTACAAAATTGGGAGCCCAGGCAGCAGCAGGTGGAGTCATCAGGCATCGCGAGGTGCCCTCGGAAATCGCGCCACACCCGCGATCGGCGGTGCAGATATTTCCTCTTTCGGCGATCGCCCACGCTTCTCGTCGGGGACGATTGGGTTTATTGCCGCTTCCGGAGATGCCGCGGCGGGCGTCGGCGCCCGAAGGCGCATTGCAACATCACCATGTTGGTCACGCGGGCCGCCCGTGATGCGCATTCTGGCTTATATGCCCGAAAAAGCGGCCTGCAAGACGCATTGGGCAAGTCAAAATTGCTCACGTGGCCTTATGCCGCACCACGGTCGGGTCTGGGCCGCTCCTATTTCGCTCAGTGCGCCGACAAAACTGCGCAAATGTACACAAATGCAGGCAAAGGCCCGCTCGCGGCCATTGTCATTGGTCGGCCCCGACGATGTTGCTCGTCGGCTGCAGGTTGATGCATCGGCCGATGATACGAATCACGGCCCATCTGCAAGGCCCCGGAATATAAAAGAGCCGGCTGCTTCCCTCTGTGCCCATGAGTTCCCCCTTTTTGTTATAGTTTTTGTCAACAACATTCTTCCCTAGATCCATTTGGCACATTTTTATCGTACCAATCTTGCTAGAGAATACTCGCTGCTAATTACCCAATCTGTCGCGGCCTTATCAGAAACCGCCAGAGAAATTATATCCAGGATGCTTAGTATCAACAACACCGGCTCCGACGCCGTGAAGGCCTCCATGATGTGCAAAACCGTGTCGGCCCCGCTGTCACGCGAGGGCACCACTGTCCCCACCTTCGGGTGCTTGGAGGACGAGATCAACAACGACATGAAGATTGACAACAAGTTTGGAAAGCTCATTGACGATCTCCGTGCGATTTTGGGCACAAAGGGCTTGGCCTCGGCCGACGTGGACGTGAACGAAATCATGCACGTGATGGAGCAGTACAAGTCCGACGAGACCGAATGGGGCAAGTTTGCGCTCTGCGACGCCACGAAAGGATACACCCGAAACGGAGTCGTGAATATCAACGGCAACGCTAACCTTCTTGTGCTTGTATGGAGTCCCGGCAAAGGCAGTGCCATCCACGACCACGCCAATGCCCACTGCTGCATGAAGGTGATGAAAGGCCAGCTCACGGAATCTCTTTACGATGTTCCGGAGTCTACTGGTCACGTGATGGTCCCCCGCAAAGAGACTGTTTTGAAAAGAGACACCGTCGGGTACATTTCCGACGACATTGGCCTCCACAAGATTTCCAACGCGTCGACCGAGGAGTTTGCCGTTTCGTTGCATTTGTACACGCCACCCTATGCCTCGCTTTATGGCTGTTCCATGTACGAGTCGGGCACTCTGAGGAAGCATCACGTGAACATGAGCAAATACTACAGTTGGCAAGGCAACGTCTTAAGCCAGAAGACGGCCTCGACGTGTTGAAGAAGGAAGAGGAAATGAAGAAAAAAATGAAGAAGAAAAATATAAAAAAAATGGAAAAAATGGAAAAAAGAACGGAAAATGGAAAAGGAAATGACCTTAGGGTCGGTTAGTGTTTGCCTGCTTATATCGGAGTGGAAGTGTCCATGCGGGTTGTCATGAAAACGTTTGTATGCTGGAAATCAAATATTTGTGCCTCGAGAAAGATGCTATTGTAGAAGGGAAAGTAGTTGTAGCCTTGTAGGTATATGGATGAGTCACTGATGTTTAATAAGTATTTTCGGAAATGAGTCAGAAACGCATGCCCCGATCATTCATATCATTTTTTCTTGTACTTTGTCGGCCGGCTGTGGTCTTCGTTTCCCTCTATGTCGTTGTGATCGCGCTTCAAGAACTTGTCGTCAATATCGTCTGCGTAGAATCCTCCTAGTTTGATACTTTTCTGTGTCTCTTGAGCCATGCTTTCTTCACCAATGCCCCCTTCTTCATTGCTTCCATCTACGGCATTAGAAGATTCGAACTTCGCAGCACCGTTCTTCTTTCTCCTGATTGCATCTTCCTTTTCTAGCTCTGCCTGAGCCACCAACTCTGCGTCTCTTTTCTTCCGAAGGGCTTCTCGTAGTTTCCACGCATTATATTCCGCCTCTGGATCTACATCGTCATGGTCATCTACGCCATCAAAAGGAACTTTCTCTAGTGTTCTTGACTCGATCTGCTGCATGTGCTCGGCCTTGGCCAACACAGCACGTGACGGGTCGTGGGAGGTCACGTCTGCGTTTTTCTGGTTCTTTTTGAGAAAAACTGGTCGCAGAAGACGCAATTCCGAGTCTGACCCGGAACTCGACTCTGACTCTGATCCGGAGGACGAGCCGGACGAGTCACCTGAGCCAGAACTGGAAGCGGAGTCTGTTTGTAATGCCCTTGGCTGATCTAGTTGTGTCAGATTCATTTCCATCTGCTCGGGTGTTGAGGATTATTGAGAAAAGCGAGTGTGTGAGAAAATCTTGTTGTGTTAAGAGGGATAAATCCTGGTTGGGTACCTGGTAAATGCTTGGCTGGATATTCGGTGAGGTATTCGGGTGAAGTATTGTGGTTGAGGTTGTTGGTGATGTGCTTGATAGTCTCAGTTATATGAAGAACCACTGTGCTGAAAACAAGTTCCAGAGCCATTGGCACAAAACAAAAGAGAGAGAAAGAAAGGCAAAGCAAGAAAGAGAAAGAAGGAGGCGCCTTTTATTTCCGGGGGGAAAAAAAAAAGAAATCCCGATTCTGAAAATTCAGCAAGCTGGCCAGGTTTTTTTTATTATGGCAAGGAAACCAAATCAAATTGAAGCCTTCCATCGTAGTGCTAACTTCCCCGCGAAACATCCCCAGGGCGCGTCATGAACAATCGCGTGTCTCGTTATGAACGGTGATTCTTTTCATTGAAACACGGCCTTTTTTTGATCATTTATGATCTTCTGATCTTTGATTAGATAACTCTTCCATTTTTCTTTTTTTTTTCTTTTTGTGTTTGTCTTCTTTTCTTCTTCTTTTCTTCTTCTTGTCTTCTTCTTCCTTTTGTCTTCTTTTCGAACAATCCAGGTTATCAGTTGTCTTTAAACGAATCCTTTTCTGCGACATTCTATACCGAAGCAAAAAATAAGAAGCCCTGTTTTTCCATAATCCACAAACAAGTTTGAATCGAAGCCCCACCGCACTTCTTGATTGTTTTTTGGTACTTTTACTTTGCCTTTCCCATCTGCTATCTACCAAAAAAAAAAAGTTTTTCAAGATGATTCCAATTCTCAATTTTAATTTGTTGTTCTTCTGTTTTCATGGCATACACGTTGTGTTTAAGTCTATTTGCACCCGGCGGCTAAGTCAGAAAGGCCGGAAACAGAAGTGGTAACATCAAAAGTCAAGGAGCACAAATATAAAGATAAGCAAGAGAAGTCTGTATGAAAAATCTCGAACGTTTTGAAAAGAATCAATACGTCCGATTTGCAGCCATTTCCTGGGCGGATATTTGTGGATTCACCCCACATTTCCTGATTATCTTTTTTTTCTGGTACGTTAACTTTCTAAGTATCATCAACGTATTGTCTCCTATTTTCAGTTGATTCCAATCTTCCTTTTTAGCTTATCTTTCTTCTTTTACCATGGTAAAACCGTTGTGTTTGTTACCATCTGCACCCAGCGGGTAAATGAGGAATGCCAGAAACAGAAAAGGTCATATTTCAGTCACGGGACACAAAGCCAACATGATACAAAGTAAAACTGTGTTTAAAAAATCTCAAACATCTCGAACACATTGCCATCTCCGATTTGCAGCCATTTTCTGGGCGACTAATTTTGGATTCCTCCTTTATTCCAAAAGCGCTATGCTCGCACTCAATTTCCCTATCTGGGTACGAATCCACCCGCCGCCTTTATCTCCGGCATACAACCCCCGGCCCGCGCTATGGTAAGCAGACCGGGATCACAAGACTACGCCAGATTCCACACAAGGGTTGAAAAATACGCCTTTTTGACGAAAATAAAAACGAAAACAAAATAGATCGTTCTGACTATGGCATCGCAGCAGCAGGTACAGTCTGGGCCGCGGCCGCTCCAGCCGCTCAATAGCCGCATGCGCCACGGGTTCGACGAAGAGTACAACTCGGAAAACTTCCTCCTGTCCTTGGCCAACAACTTCTACATCTACTACGACGACAAGCGGCACAACGCCAGCGGCAGCCCGTTGCCCGAAAAGTTGAAGAAGTCGGCGGCGTATTCGAAAAACTACCAGCCCATTGTCGACTGGAAAATCATGAAGGAGCGCCAGAAAACCATCTCCGCCGTGCTTGTTCTCTGCCTCAACTTGGGCGTCGACCCGCCGGACATCATGAAAACGTATCCCTGTGCAAAATACGAGGCCTGGTGCGACCCGCTGAACTTCACCGACACAAAAAAGGCGATAGAGGCCATTGGGAAGAACCTCCAGAGCCAGTACGAGACGCTTTCCTTGAGAACGCGCTACAAGCAGTCGTTGGACCCCTGTGTCGAGGACGTGAAGCGTTTTTGCAACACTTTACGGCGCAATGCAAAAGATGAGCGTATTCTCTTTCATTATAACGGCCACGGAGTGCCCCAGCCAACTGCCAGCGGCGAGATCTGGGTCTTTAACAGGGGGTACACACAATACATCCCCATCTCGCTCTACGACCTCCAGACGTGGCTCGGCGCCCCCGTGATCTTTGTGTACGACTGTAACAGCGCCGGAAACATCGTGCACAACTTCAAGAAATTCGTGCAAAAGAGAATCGACGACGATAACGAGGGAAACCACGATATGAGTGCGCCTTCGCCAACGTCCGCGTACCTCGACTCAATCCAGTTGGCCGCGTGCAAATCACATGAGATTCTTCCCATGAGCCCTCACCTACCGGCCGATCTTTTCACCTGTTGTTTGACATGTCCCATTGATATTTCGCTTAAGTGGTTTGTCATGCAGCTGCCTCTTAAAGAAAGCTACTACCTGATGCTTCCACGTAATTCCACTGGAAACGTGATCGTGCCAGGAAAGCTCACAGACAGAAGAACGCCATTGGGAGAACTAAACTGGATATTTACAGCCATCACAGACACAATTGCATGGACGTCGTTGTCGCGTCCTATATTCAAGAGGCTTTTCCGCCAAGACTTGATGGTGGCTGCGCTCTTCAGAAACTTCCTTCTCGCTAAACGAATCATGCCCCATCTCAACTGCAATCCGGTCAGTGACCCGCCATTACCCGAGTCGGTCCGGTTCCACCCGATGTGGGATTCGTGGGATCTCGCTATTGACCAAGTGTTTGCACAATTGATCAAAAATAACAATCCCGACCCTTACTCATACACCGTTCCTACGCCACAGGGAAAATTACCGTCTCCCACAGACAAGTCGTCGGGACTGCTGTCAGGATCACAGAGCGTGTCAAACGGCTCCACCTCCACCCAAAATGGCTCGTCCAATGGCTCATTGCAGGCTCTTTCAAACTACCAGCACTCTACATTCTTTGAGCAGCAATTAACGGCGTTCGAGATATGGCTTAAGTATGCGGGCTCTTCGGCCAAGGACCCGCCAGAACAATTGCCTATTGTGCTTCAGGTTCTTCTTTCACAAGTGCACCGTCTTCGAGCGCTCATTTTGCTTCTGAAGTTCTTGGACTTGGGGCCTTGGGCGGTCTACTTATCTTTGTCCATCGGTATCTTTCCATACGTTCTCAAATTGCTTCAAAGCCCCGCCCAGGAATTGAAGCCGGTGCTTATCTTCATCTGGGCTAGAATCATGGCGATCGATTATACTAGCACGCAGCAGGAACTTTGTAAAGACAAGGGATACAACTACTTCTACCTTATCTTGAATTCCAGTCCTTCGAATGCAATAGGTGCTCCGGGCGCCCCAGGTGGATCCACAAACTCCAGCAGTGGATCAGGCAATGTGATTGTCAACGATGACCATAAGGCCATGAGTGCATTCATTCTCACTTTGTTCATCAAGGACTTCAAGAACGGCCAAAGACTCTGTTTCTCGATTGAGCTCGTGACGAATTGCTTAAAGTTTGTGGCTAACAGCGAGAACCCGTTGTTGAGGCAATGGTGTTGCTTGTTGTTGTCTCAGTTGTGGCACAAGTATCCTGAAGGCAAGTGGATCATTTATAAGGATGGGTATTTGGCTAGGCTCTTGGAGTTGGTGAATGACCCTATTCCCGAGGTAAGAACATCAATAATTATTGCTCTCACCACGTTTTTGACTGATGTGCAAGTTGACCCTTCTTCTCTGTCGCTGCAATCGAGACTGCCTGCCCAGCATTCACCAGCACATGCAGGTAATTCATCAAACTGTTCATCGAGTAGGGATACGATAAATGGAGGCACCAATGCTAGTGCCGAATTGAGAAGTGATGAGTTGCGCCAACAAGACCTAAAGCTCGCAAATGTGATCCTCAAACTTTTGGGCGATGGTTCCACTATTGTCAGGAAAGAAATCATCTTCTTCATCAGTCGCTTCATCCAGATCTACGAGAAATTCTTCCTTGTTGTTGCTTTCAACCAGTTGGAGGAGGAGATCGTGTTGATCGATAATCCTAACAATTTGCAGGACTTCAGAAAGAAGTCGCCGGCATATGGATCTATTTTCAGCTCTATTTGGAAAGCTTTGTTGATCTTATCAGAAGATCCACATGTCGAAGTTAAGGAGTTGGCAGAGACCCTCATTGACAGTGTTATGGTGAAGCTAACTGAGAGTGAATTGGCGGGGCTTGTCAAGGATATACAGGAGTACTTGTTGAGCAAATCTACCATCAACATAAGGGACAACTTCAAGCTGGAACCTATTGTGGACCGCACGCCAATTGCAATGCAGAGAGACGTGAAACGACAGGCATCCAGCGGGTCGATGATTAATAGACGAAATGAGGTTTCCATGAATGGTGGTTCTTTGAGAACCAGAGCTGTCTCATATCATAATGGAAACCCTGACTCGGATTCTCAAGACTCGTCGTCGATCACTTCCAAATTGCGGGATTTTGGCATCTCCAAGTTGTTCAGCTCGTTCCGAATCAATGAAGACACTGACTTAAACAACTTAACCCGAATCCTCAATTCAGGACCTGTGGCGAGCCAATACGGTGTCCACGTGCAACCCAAGTCTCCGAGATATCATTTGATGGAGACCAACCGCGACCTAAAACTCCCTGAAAGCTCTGGATTCTTTGAGTATAGTTGCGAAACATTCCAAGAACCTCAAATGTCAAAGACGGAGATCGACGAACCTGGCTCCGAGGAGTACGTTAAGAGGTTGTGGAGAAGGAACAGAAACGAGCAAACCATCCAGGAAACTCAACCACAAAAGAAGGTGGCTCTTAGAGGAGACTGGAACCGGAACATGACGATTCTCAGCAATAAGACACAGCCTAAATTGATTGAGTTCATGCAATTTGAGAAGTTGCTTGTATGCACTGATGAGAAGGATACGGTGACGGTGTGGGATTGGGAGAGCAACAATGTCGTGCACAAGTTCTCAAATGGAAATCCGTTCGGCACTAAAATCACCGACTTGAAGTTCTTGAATGAAGACGATGTCCCGTTGATTTTGACTGGATCTTCGGATGGTGTGGTGAAGATCTACAAGGACTTCCACATGCAGAGCGACAGCGAAGAAGACTCAGTCAAACTCGTGGCGGCATGGCGGGCGCTCACTGATTTGCTTCTCACCTCTAAGAGTTCTGGATTGATCAGTGAATGGCAACAATCTCGCGGTTCCTTATTGGTTAGTGGAGATGTTAAGATCATTCGGGTTTGGGATGCGCCCAGAGAACTTTGCATTTCTGATATACCTGCACGGTCTTCCTCGTCTATCACAAATTTGACATCTGATCAAGTGGCAGGTGACCTTTTCGTCGCTGGCTTCGATGATGGAAGTTTGAGAGTTTACGATAGAAGACTTGACTCGCGTGAATCGATGGTCAAGATCTGGCAGGACGGCCGCGGAGGCGCCAAGAATATTGGGCGGGGCTCCATCAGAAACGTGCACATGCAGAGAGGCGGGTTCCGAGAACTCGTGAGTGGTTCTGCAGATGGATACATCAACTTGTGGGATATCCGAAGCTCGTCACCCGTGTCCTCGTTCACAGGGTCGGAGAAAAATATCCGGTCCATGGATGTCCATGAGCATGCTCCTATAATTACGACTGGTTCGAAAGCTGTGAATATTTGGACAACCTCAGGTGATGTAGTTTCGACATTGAGGAATCCCCATGATACGTACCTCACCAACAGAACGTCAAACTACTTATCTGGAATATCTTTTCACCCACATCGTATGATGTTGGCTACGAACTACAATCAAGACGGGCACATCAACATCTACACCTGCGCCGACATCATCTCTGAGTTCTAGATGGGCATTACCAGAAGCATGGAAGGCGAAAGTGGTGCTTGATTTCTCTAGAAAGACCATTTTGACCAAACCCAACACTCTTCGTTTTTCTCGTTCGGTGAACCGGAAGTGTTCTGAACGTTCGTGAGTGACTGTTTCTCTCGGCTTGTTCTGATGTGATCCCGTGACGTGATTCGTGCAGCGCGTTCAAGGCCGCGCGTCGGACTTCCAGATATTGTGGGGTCCGGCTTTCAAGAGATTCTCACAGAACGAACGCAAGGAATTTAAACGCAGGACAATTATAAATGATCATGGGTTTCCACTCAATCGTTAGTGATACTGATGGCTCGAGTCTTTTGAAAATGTACTGGTTTCATTCAGGCCCTATGAGTCATGTGATTTGTTGAATGCTTTGCGGCCGAGCCGTGCACGATACGCTTCATCGGTGCCCCCTCAACAAATCCTACGAGGAGAAAACAACTGAAATTTCTAGTGGATATTCAACAGATAAAGAACAGGCCATCGAAACCAGCTCCTCGACTTTAAGCTTCACTTTTCGTCAAACTCTGATTTGTCAGATTGGTTGCTTGATTAGGGTTTGCCACAATGTGAGCTTGTATGCACTCCGATCGCACCTGCCATCACAAATGCCGGAGACGCACTACGCGATACTGGCAAGTTCATACAAAACCGTTACAAGATACGCGAAGAATCCAGCTTTCTCAAAAATGTCTATGTCCTCTGAAGTGGGGGCCGCGATTGAGGATGACAGTCTACACTTTGGCCGTCGCGAGGAGCCGGTGCGAAAACCGGCGGGCCAGATCTCTGCCGTGCAGAAAATGATCTCCGCGTGTCTGGGCTCTCTACTAACCTCGTTTGCCGTGACGCCCTTTGACGTGGTCAGGATCCGGATCCAGCAGCAGGAAATCATGCAAACGGCACGGGACTGCTGTGAGGTTCATCTGGGCTCGCCGGTGACGTCGGCCTCGGCAGTCCGCTCCGTTTCATCCTCGCCCCCGGGGGTTTTCTGGGTGAATCAGTCATATTGCGGGGCAGCGAAAAACTGTCCGAAAATCACATCCACGTTCCAGGGCATGGTGGTCATCAGCCGAAACGAAGGGCTCCCGGTGTTGTGGCGAGGCTTATCACTCACATTGCTCATGGCCGTCCCATCGAATATCATATACTTCACGGGGTACGAGTACTTCAAGGAGATCTCGCCGCTACGGAACCATCCACTCAATCCTCTTTTCTGCGGCATGCTTGCACGCACGATGTCGGCGACGGTGGTCTCTCCGATTGAGCTCTTGAAAACAAGACTACAGTCGATTCCCTCCGATCCCCACGGAACGAAGCCTAAGGGGCGGCTCGTTTCCTCTCTACTAAAGGACTCTCTCGCTACAGTCCAGAGGAACGGGCTCGGCTCGATGTTCACCGGGCTCCAGATCACGCTCTGGCGAGACGTGCCGTTTCTGGGCATCTACTGGCTGTGCTACGAGTTCTTCAAGGAGCGGTTCAGCGCCAGCTTGGGCGTCGACTTCGACAACCACCAGGAGGTGCAGGAAGACTGGAAGGTGTTTGCGACGAGCTTCGCGTCTGGGTCGATGAGCGGCGCGATCTCGGCGTTTTTCACCCACCCGTTCGACGTGGGCAAGACGCGGCTCCAGATAGCGTCGCAGAAAGAGCGCCAGACGAAAGTGTCAATGTTCCGTTTCCTCGCACAAATCTACAGGACGGAAGGCGTGGGCGCTGTCTACAGTGGGTTTGCGCCCCGGGTGATGAAGATCGCGCCGCTGTGTGCGATCATGATCTCGTCGTACGAGATCGGCAAGAAGATATTTAAAGACAACCTGTGAATAGACATGAGATTCGGTATATAGGGTAGAGAATCGCCCAAGTGCATGATAACGATGTATGAGATGATGGCTGAGATGATGGCTGAGATTATGGATGAGGATCAGCAACTGTAGACGTGGATGTACACGTGGGACCCATGAAGAATCTTTCTAAGACACTACTTTAGGTCAGAATAAGATCACCAGGATCAGTATAAGATCAACATGATCGGTATGAGATCAACAGACCACTTCAACACTAGATAACGGACACATAAGAAGCCCAAAAAGAGCCCTAGCTCTGCATTCCCCAGCCCTCTCTGTTCTCCTCGAAGTTCCGAATATCGTAGACGAAATCCTTGTCTCGGAACCGGTTGGCAACATCGAAATCGTGTTCTCGGCCCGCGTTGTGGGCAAAGAAGTCCTCTCGTTTTAGCAACTCGGCAATATCCCGGATCCCACTTTCAATCCGTGCATCCAGACCACTTCGCTCGCCCCGTTCGCTTCTTTCGCCTCGTTCATTATGTTCTCCTCTTTCGCCTCTTTCGATTCTTTCCCCTCTTTCGCCTCTTTCGCCTCTTTCGTTTCGTTCCCCTCGTTCGCCTCGTTCCCCCTTCTCGCTTCTGGGTGCCCCCTCTTTCTTGCCACTTCCCAGTCGGGAAGGTCCATCCGGCGGCCGCAAATTCAACGGACTCGTCTTGGAACTTTCAAACGGGAATTCTCCACCTAAAGGCTCACAGTTCGGAAGATTGAACGTTCTAACAGGGGATGTGGGGTCGCCGTCTCGTACCTGTAATGCTAGAGAATTGGCTTTCCCACTCAACGACAATAATGCGCCCTGGAGCCATGTTAAATACTCCGTGATCGCCGCCTTGAGATTGATCGACGCCGTGCGGGCCAACTGCTGCTCAATGAGCTTCAAATTGTACTCGCTCTCCTCGATCTGGTCCAAGTAGAGCGTCAGTTGTTGAGCCTGAGGCCCCAGTTTGAGGGCGGTGTCGTTGTACTGTTTCTGCAAGTTTTCGTGGATGGAAAGTAGAGACTGTTGCCTGTCCTCACGGCTGGCGATCGCTCCCAACTTGACTTTGAACAGGTTCAAGCGGTCGGCCTGGGTGGAGAATGCTAGGCCTACATTTTCGATCAAATCTGTGAATTCCCGCATCATCGCCGCCACGTCCTCGTTGGGCAATTCTGCGGCCCACGTGGTCAAGGACTCAACTAAGGTTTGTTGGGACACCATTGCTTTTTTCTGGCTCTTCGTGGCCTTCTCTATGAGCCGTTGTAACTCGACAGCATTGATCTTCTTTTTGCTTTGTAGAGGTGGGTACAGTAACGATAACTTGCTGAGCATCTTGGACATCGCCGCCGTCGTGGGCCGCTTGAGCGTGGTATAAGCCAGCTGGAACACCGAGATGCCCAGCGTCTTCTCCATGGTTTGTGGATCAGTGGTGATTTGAAGATTTAAAGAGGCTTATTTGAGGTTTATTAGCGGTTTGATATAGGCTTGTCCCACGTTTGGTTTGGGGTTGTTTCAGGCTTTTTTCTTGGTTTGCTTCTTGTTTCAGGCTTGTTTCAGCTATCTTCTCTGTGAAATGGAACAAATCTTACCCCAATGTCAGTTTGCAATGCCAAAAGATGCACTTGTATGAACTTTCCTAATTTTGCAGACTTTCGCACTGGTGCAGTCACAGGAACTGTCTTTAGATAAAGGAATCAAGCAGCCAGGTTCAAGAATACTAGGGGTTTCAATAATAACGTGAAAAAACAAAAAAAAAGGAATGGTTATTTGATATTTTAAGTACCCGCCGAGTCCTGAAAAGTGGGGGATGCATGGCTGAAATCTGGGAATTGGGTCTGTGTTTGTGTCCTCGGTTTTTCGCACCCATCTGAAGATAAAAAGATAATAGATTTGAGTGCGAAAAATCACTAAATGGATACAGACACATCTGATAGGAAAGATGTGATGGGTAAGGTGAGAAAGGTGAGATTTATTTTTCAGATCAAAACGCTCTGAATTTTATGACCATACAAGTGGAAATAAGCTGGTTTTTACCTTCCAAACTCTTGTTTTATTCGAGGTTTTTAGCTGTATACAAAAAAAAATGTGAGATAGGAAAGATTAGTTTCTTTTTGACGAAAAATTCTGAATTTTGAATTTTAATAACCAAAAAAACCATATATCCTAGCATCATCTTACCTCCTTGTCTTCATTCGGACTGTTCAATGCTGCATTCTTATAAGTAAAGGTGATGCAAGTAAAAAAAAAAAACTGGTTGATTGTCATAGAGGTGAGCGAGATCTCGGTATCTATTAAAGTGAACAGAAACACAGAACACAGATTCTATCCTCATATTTCCAAAGTGAAGTATTGACACACTCCTCATTCTTCCAAGATACAATATCTATATTCTTGACAGGAATGACTCTTGGTTTCCTAGTGATCTTTTTGCTTAGCAGCGGTCCATGCTTGTTTTTCCATGGCCGTCTTTTCTTTTTACCTGCTGAGATGTGGACAGTGAAGACGGAGAACCAGCACAGACAAAAATTTTGGAGATATATGAGAGCCACAAGCAAAGGTGTGAATCCTGGGGATCATCAGCTGTGGGTTTGGGTTTTCGTCTGGAATTTTCTTCTGAGCTTCTATGTTTTGAAAATGATCTGAAGCCCCACAAAAAATCTGAGACCTTTAATGGAAGTGATCCATTGGTGTCACCAGACAAAGTCCCTGTTGATCAAAGAGCATGTTTCTTCCTCTCTTTAGATATCTCCTTCTTCAGCTTTTCATTCAACTCGTCCTTCAGTTCTTCATTCACACTTTCCACCGTCTTCTCAGGAAGCCTGCGGATGTACATCTTCGCTTTCTTTTTTTTGTCTTTGGCATTTTCTTTGGCATTTTCTTTGGCTTTTTTTCCCCCGAGCCCCCCGAGCCCTCAAAGACTTTGGCTTCTAGTACCAGAAATCGTCTTCGCACCCGGCTTCCCGCACCATATCATAGAATTTCTGTAAGGTATGTTTCTTGGAAGTCTGCTTGGCAAAACGATAGGGAAATTTGCGAACGTGTTTCCCCTGGGCCAAGTGCGGCCATGCTTCGGCACGAAACCACTGGAATCCCTCCCAGTAAGAGGGATCCTCGTCGGGCCACACGTTAGCGAACTGGGCGCCCATGGCCCTATCCAAGTATTCATTTGCTGCGCCTTCGTATCCTGTGAGCAAAAGAGCCAACCGGCCTCGCGGGTCATATAAATGCTTGAAATGGGGGAACCGGGTCTCGAAGTTATCTACGGTGGCTACAATAAGGTCTAGGCCCTTGGCAGTGAGGCCCTTCCACGACTCTGCCATCAAGATCACAATTTCATCCTCTTCGTCAGGCTGCTCATATTTATCTGGGATCGCTGTTTTGTCTGCCAAGCCAATGAACGTTTCGAGGAGGCTCGCCATGTCGTATTGGAGTGTGTGGCTTGCAAATCGCCTCCGCAAAAACACAAACACCTTGGCGGCAATATGGCATATGGCAACACCATTTGCAGAGATGAGCAGTATGTACGGGTAGAATTCCCCAAAGTACTGGCGGAAAACCTCGAGATCTGAAGAGGCAACAAACATCTTGAACACAATGGACGTCTCTAACTCGTGGATCAATTCCTCCCTTGCTTCCGCTACTCTCGGGTCATTTTCCCTTTCGATTCTACGGTCATATTTCATGAAGGTGGCCTCGAGTAGGTCTGTGAACTCGATGAATTGTTTCCCTAGGTCTTCACCCTTGCCCTTGACTTTGGGGAGTGTATATATGTCCTTTAGAAAGGCCTCCTTGAGCTCGGAGGAAAACTTCATTTTCTGGATAATTTTGATATGGTTTGGTTTATACAATTGTTCGATCTCAAACTTCGCGTTAGTAGATACAATGTCCAGGTTTAAGGAAGCGTGTATAGCTCAGAACTGAAGATTGAGCTAGGAAGAAAAAAGAAAGAGAAGTTGGCGCCTAATTCGGAATGGTATATACAATAAAAATAAGGATCGCTGGCATCGGACTAGAATCCCCATTTGGGTAAGCGCAAATCTCGTTAGGGTGCAGGAAAATAGGATGTCCGAGCTTCTTCATCGGACCAAGAGTGGGGAAATGAATCTGGTTTTATAACGGAAAAAGTATAAACTTTCAAAAACAATATTTTTCATGTAATCACTAAACAGTTTTCTCCACTGCACAGGGGAATTATGCTTTCATGAAGAGTACGAAAACTAAAAGTAGAATTAGAAAGGTGGCACACTGAGACAATCTGACATTCGCTTTCCCACTGATTCAACTTCTTTGCCTCTACCTTTCTTTTTTTGTATAATTTGTGTGGAAAATCATAAAATAAACTTGGACAGGTCAGATAGATCTCGTTTTTGTTAGAGGAGAGATTGGAAGATTAAATATATCTAACAAAAAAAGAACGAGATCGGTAAGTTGAGAAAGCTAAGTAGCTTTGTTTTAACCATACGAAAAGAGTTTGAATTTAAAGGACCGAATTTGGGGGAGAAAGTGCATAATTTTTGCAGTCAATGATTTCTCGGAACTTAGAAACTCTTGGTAACCATTCAGGTGAGCATAATCACAAATTGGATCTACATTCTTCCGAAGTGTGATATTAACAAACTCCTCATTCTTCCAAAGTACAATATTGACACTCCCCATTCTTTCAAAGTACAATATTGACACTCCCCATTCTTCCAAAGTAAAATATTGACACTCCCCATTCTTCCAAAATACAATATCGACACAATCATCATTTTTCCGAAGCAAAGACACACTCCTCATTCTTTCGAAGTACAGTATGAATATTCTTCACAGGATTGATTGTTTCGTATTTCATTGTGATCTTTTAACCATGGACTGCTTCTATGTTCGTTTTCCTATGCTCGTCTTTCGATGATCGTCTTCTTACCTGCTGAGGTATGAGCTGTGAAGACTGAGAACAACCACATACCACATTGGGGAACGGATGAAAGCCAAGCAAAAGCGCGATTCATGGCGATCACCAGTTGTGAGTAAATCAGGACCTTTTGTCAGGTCTTTTTGTCTAGGCTTTTCGTCTGGGCATTTCTTCTGGGCTTTTCTGCTCTGAAGATGATCTGGAGTCCCACAAAGAATCCGAGACCATTAATGGATGTGTTCCATTGAAGTCACCTGACGATATACCTGTTGATCAGAGACAAAAATTATTGTGAAAGAGAGATCGAAGATCCTGGCAGCTCTGGAATACGATGTTGAATTCGAAATTTAGCAGGAGAGATTTCAGATCTAGCAGGAAAACTCCCACATTCAGCCGCAGAAATCCCACATGAGAGAAGAATCCACGAGAAAGCCAGTGAAGCTTCAGAGAAGACCCAAGCCCTTTTCAAGGCCATCTTTCTTTCCATGGCTGGAGCCATTTCCTAACAGGAACCAGACTTGGAGAAAGAGTCCTGAAGTGTCTCTGAAAGACACGTGAGAAGCAACCAAACAACAAAAGAAAAAACAGAGAAGACGCAAAGGATATTCTAGAGCGAGAGAGAGTGTGATCATCGAACGCCCCTGATTCAGTGTTGCAAGTCACGTGAAATTCTCCGACTTCCTCGGAAAATTCATTGAACTTGGCCCGTCTTCTTCACCCATCTTCTTCACTCCTCCACTCCTTCTCTCCTCTTTTCTTATTTCTTGCTTCCCTTATCTTCTTTTTCCTTGACCCCTTATCTCAGTTCTTCTTGTTTCCCTTATCGTCTTTCTGCATACTTTCCTTATCTTTCTCTTCTTTCTTTTCTTTTCTCTTCTTTCTTTTCTTTTCTTTTCTCTTCTTTCTTTTCTTTTCTCTTCTTTCTTTTCTTTTCTCTTCTTTCTTTTCTCTTCTTTCTTCTTGTTTACTCTCTTCTCTAACTGATCTCTCCTCATCCTGGCCTCCTCTAAATCTTTCCATATTTTCTCCAAATTCCCTCCAATCCTTTCTATCATGCTCGTTGCGCATTAAACCTAGCACAACTCCAAAAAAAAGGGATCTTACTTCTTCAGCACCTCCTCGTCGATGTTCAAGCCCGTGACACGCGACACCGAGTGGCGCAACTTCTCGATGCCGTCGTGCACCTTCCGCTGGCCCGAAACGGCGGTTTCCTCCGCCTTATCCACCATCTGAGATGCCTGGATATATGCATTCACCTGCTGTTTAGCCACCAGGGGCAACGTGCGCTGCTCGACCCTCCACAAGAAGTCGGAGGTGTTTCTAAACGTGTGGGGCAAGAAATAGCTAAAAGCGGCCGTTCCGAGGACTACAGGGAACAAAAAACGCGCCACGATGCTTCTTCTACGTGCTAAAATGTTACCCAGAAGCCCGGCAATCACAATATAGATCGAGTTGGGGAACAAGTCCTCGTGCTTACTGTGCAACGCGGCAACGGTGCCGGTGAGCTGTCTCTCCTTCTCGTAAACAACGTGGGTGGTGTCGTTCAAGTACGATGACGTTTTCTCATAAACACTGGAAACGGTCTTGCGCACGCATTTGAGGGCCGATTCGAGCAGCGAAAACGAGCGCACGGTCACGCCGTTCACGAGCGTGCGGGGGCCCAAGATCTCCGTCTCTTGCGGCGTGCTGGGCGTGACAGTGCCGGGCAAAGGAACCACCTGTTGCTCGTCTTCATAGAACTTTCTCCTGGGCTCGTTCTGGACGGGTTTTTGCGCGATTTGGGTCGCGAAAACGGCACTGGTGACGCCGAAGACGGCTGGAATGGCTCTGGACATGGTATGTGTGTTTTTTTCAGGGAAATCGGGGTGTTAGTGGTGGAGAAATCGAGGGTTCTTGTGGTTTTGGAAATGGTCGGTGTCGCCCGAGCGTGGTGCACGGGTGTAAGTGACAAAGAGGTGTGTGTATGCAGGATATTCACGGTTCCTGTAAGTACGCCATGTTTTTATACATGGGATTTCTGAGAAAAAAAGGCAATATTTGGAGGAGTTTATTTGTTTTCTTACTCTGTGATATTATTAAGTCTGCGATAATGACGGAATTTACTTGCTGAAATTTCCGCACCTGAAAAGGCGCCACCGTGTATTGCAGCCATGTTGTTTTTTGCACCCAGAGCTTGTCCGATCACTCGGTCAGGTCATCAGTATCAGTTTGAGACCGATAGCCAGTTTAGCGCATATTGGAATGTATGGATTTCCAAACACATTCTCGTATTGTTAGTTTTCTCATCAATTGCACCCAATTGAAACTTGCTTCGATCAAATGAAATGAGCTAGCAGACAAGTCAAGCTGGCATATAGTTTGGTTGCCTTATTGTATGAGTCTTTCTAAAGATCCTTGCCGCTCTCTTCAACTGCCTTTGTGTTAAGCTAGGACTACTACATAGTCCCTGTTGTGGTGTATATGCAACTTATCCGGGCATTTATCAATCATCAGAAGAAGGCAGAGGTGGCTGTGTCCAGAGAAATACATCTGCGATTTTGAGAACCAGAAATGTGTAAATGAATGGCTGATATATCCCTTCTCTTGTCTCATTCCTTCTTTCTCTTTTTTTTTTCAATTTTTTATGTTAGATCTTTTAATTAGAAGGGAGCTCAATTATACACAAAACCTGAAGCACTCGAGGTCATCAGCAAATGCGTGAGATTTCATTTTTGAAAGAGGAGCTTTCTTGTTGAAAAGCGGTAAGCTACTATTCAATTCAAGAGGAGTGAGAAAGGGTTTAAGAGCTTTATTGAACAAAAGCGGGGAGAGTGGATTATCTTACCAAGTTTTACAGTGGAGAGGGAAGTTTGTCCCTTCACAGTCTTTCAAGTAAATTTGAGCTGCTTGACCTTATAGTATTAGCATTACAAGGTTAACCATATTTTGAACAGTTCCCATCTTAACCAATACAGCATGGATATAATGATAGCAGATGCGATCATAGGCGTTTGCAAGGTCCGCCATAAGAATCGTACCTCTATACCCACAGTGATGCTTTCTTTGAGGTGGTGTGATATCACAACATCATCAAACCTAAGCCCATCCACTTTTATCTCTGGTGTACTATTTCACATGTAACCCATAGTTTTCCTAGTATCAAAACGAGTTCGCTTGCCAAGTTGCCATTAACAATCCTACGATGAAATGGGTTAAACAAATTTGTGCTCAAAAAGCTAGAATCCAATTAGTCATCATGAAATACACCTCTGAGAATTCCAGCTGAACCGTCTTCCAAACGGATCTTCATATCGCCTACTCCCTCTAATTTCTTTCTATTATGGGCTACATTAGAATGGCAGGTAGCATCGGGGCGATAGTTACTCAAAATGAACTTGTTCCTCACTACACAATTTGAAGAACCCCCATCCCACTTGAACACAAAGGTAGGATACTCATCAAAACTTTTATTAAAATCAAAATTATCAGCGATAGATCGCAATGAAGAGGCCATTTCTTCAGAGATATCATCATCCTTTGCCTGCGCCTCCCTCATGCTCTTCTTTTTCTTCTTCTTCTTTTTCATGTAATCATGATAGGGTAAATACGGTGTTCCATCTTCCTTTACCTTTTGAATTACTAACATCGGACTCCCCATCAGTCTATAGTTCGAGCTTCTTAAGTTATCATCCCCGATCTTTCTCTTCTTCTGCTTTTGAAAAGGAGTTTCCTTCGGATCACACACAATTCCCTCAGCCTTGAGATCAGCCATGAATTCTTCAATTCGAGTCATGAGCAATCCTTTGGTTTCTTTTCTCCAGTGAGATAAGCTCCTTATCATAAACATGTTTTGTTTCTCAGTGGTAGAGAACGTAGCCACAACTAACATAATTTTTGACCAGATGTGCAGCTCACTATACTCGAAGGCCATGAGAAACTCTACTAAGGGAATCGCATTACCTTTCTTAGCTAATGAGACCAACTCAATTTCTCTGATCTGAACACACAAGTTTACAGCTTCATTAAGGATCTCCTGACGAAAATTTGTGTTCAAAACCTCCCTGGTGAACACCCAGCTAGAATAGATGCGCTGAAGGGATGGAGAGAAGCATCGAAGAAGAGTCTTCGAAAATCTCGACTCAATAACCTTCACGGCTGATTCGATCTCTTTCATTGAGCCAGTGAACGATGCTTGAAACTGGTCTTTATCATAGAGACAGTAGGCTCTGTTTTCTTCAGACTTCATCAGAAAAGATGTCATGAAGTACCGTAAGAACTCAGGGAACAACCTCAACTTCTTTTTTTCAAGTTGATAAGGCACATATTCTTTAAAGTCGAAAGCCGTGTTGCTGATATCATAGTGTTGCAATAAAACCACGGTTTCTGCACAGAACTCATGTTTGTACTCAGTGCCCTCACTAAAGAGAGGATAAACCTGATAGAGAATAACATCTTGACGCACGTCTCGAGCAAAACTCACCTGTGCTTGCTTTTCAGAGACGGTGGAGACAGAAGTAAGTTCTGTCGACATAGTTGGCAGATATTAAATCGAATAAGTAGAGAGATCAGATCCTTGTGTATATGCTTAGAAGGTTGACCACTTTTTCAAGTCAGTCCAGGTCAGTCCCATGTCGGTTCCCAAGTCAGAAGACTGGACATTAAGCGGTACTTAAATAGAGAAAAAACTTCACACAACCAATCATGCGCTTCCTAGCTACCCCACTCATTAGTGGTGCCATGTGAGATATACATCCCACATTAAAGCACCCCTCTTCACCGGGTAAAAGGAAGCCCATATGAAAATGACACCCTTTCCTTTTGAGCGGAGGAAGCCACGGCGCCGACTCTTCACATATAGGTGTGTATTTGATGCATTCCCGGCCATCTGATCCACAAATTCTCATCTGCACTCTCACACCTTTTTTTTTACACCTACAACAAACTGGGGCCCTGCACAGTTGTTCAGGTAAATTTGGGCTTCTTGTTTTTTGATAGATTCATTCATTAGAAGGGAGCTCAAACGCTGCTTTCTAAGCCGAAAACTGTACATCGATACATAGCTATATCTATCCCAACTCGATGTTCCATTTCACGAATCGCGTACGATGAATCCGACCTGACCTCACCCATGTATCAAGATTGCCTTTGTGAACTACTTAAAGGATGAATCGCTTTCCACTCTTTAGTAATTTCCTTAGGCCGTAAATTTGGAAGCAGTTGATTTGACCTTGAAGTATCTGCATTAGAAGGCTAGTCATATTTTGACCAGTTCCCATCTTTACTAATACAAGATGGATGTATTGGTGGGAGATGCAATGAACAGCTTTTTTAAAGTCCGCCATGAGGATCAGATCTCTATAATTACATTGATGTTTTATTTGAGGTCGTTTTTACAGTAGAATAAGTAATGACACATTAGGACCTGGTTAACAGCTAAAAATCAAAACAGAAAAAGAGAAGAAAAAAAAACTCAGAAAAGACTAATTGCTCATGAACGGAAAATGTACTTCTTTCTCGTAATCTTCGATATCTCCCCTATAACAATGCCTCGCAATCTTCGTGCAAAGGATTTTTCACTCTCAAATTTAAGTGCCGTAACCTCAAGATATAAGTTTAAAGTGGGTCTCGATTGGATTTGACTTCTTGCACACGAGTCAAGATTGCACTATAGAGATCGAGCTTGGAACTTCCAGTTGCGATACTATAGACTGGTGAGTCATTCTTGAAAATCACAGCGGCAATGCGTTGGTTCCCAACGTGGAACTGCCTGAAGTAGTCCAAAGAAGGATATAACCTCCGGAAGGTTGAAACATCGGCAGCTGCCAAGAATACCTTCATTTCTGGTCTATCACAAATCATCTGCATGGTCTTTTTTACGAATGGTGCCTTCGAGCAATTGATGTAGATGTGGGAGTCTTTCTCCCATTTAATGTCCAAAATGAGTTCATCTACCATGGTAGCGATATCCTCAATGGGGAATCTGGAGCTGATTTGTAAATCGCGTGCCGATGTATCAAAGTTTTCCAAGAACGCTTTTTGCAATTCTTCCGTGTATTCTTCAATCGCTGTACCAGCAATGAGCTGGCGGTGCGCTGGACTGATAGGTGTCTGGGGCATTGTCTCTCTGGGATCTCTTTTTTTTTTCCCGAGTTTGTGTTTCCTGTGTACTCGTGGTTCTTTGGGGTGAGTTTTGTGTTTGGCGTCTCGACTAAACTGTTGAACAGATACACTTCTCAAAATCAAGATGTGAAGCTTCTTACAAACGTGGAGTGACCACTGGAAGTCGAGTGAAACATTTTTCTTTTTATAGGTACTACCGGAGCAGGGTACATTCAAAACTTGGTCATCACGGGCGAGAAAACAATGGCATCCGACGATCATATCCAATAGAGAGGCCAAATAATATCACATTGTTTAAACTTTAAAGGGCGCTGAAAACAACAAGCTCCGATCATACCTGAGAAAACTTGATAAATTTGCATCCGACTGTTTAGGGGGCAGTTTACGTGGCCGGACAAGTTTTGAAAAAACACAAACGATATTTCATAGAACGCTCCTAAGCATATTCTCAGTCCTTCTACGTATTTACACATTAAAGATTGAAATACACATCACAAACTCTCCACGACACGTTGCTGATGAAAAGATGTGGATATGGGAGGTTTATTTTCTTGATTAATACATTGATCAAGGGGGATCAAAAGTTTCTTTCTAAGACTACTATGAATCACAGAGAGATGCTAGCACCAAGTGACACCTCAATCGAGAATTTGAACATGTGGAATTGGTTTTTTTAAAACATTCCCAATGGTATATTCCGGAAGGCGGCGGAATCATTACTCGAGTAAACTGCTTCATGTGTTACTGACCAAACAGATTAAAAGCTTAGAAAGCGTTCAATACTTTGGGTAGTTGACAAAATTAATCTTAAAACGCAGTTGAGGTCAGGTCGGCATCATCGTAGGCCATTCGTGAGATGGGACCTCAAATTGGGTTGAAGGTTTTATGTATAGCTGTAGCATTTTCAGGTTTAGAAGGTATTTGTTGAGTCACCTCTGACCGATGGTCTCAACACAGAAAAAAAGAAGTTATAGTAAACTATCAATCTTGGTACAAAAGAGCTCGCTACAATAGAGAAAAGAATGACACAACACGAAATCCTTTTCTATGCCCAGGTGTGATTGTAAGAGCAATTTCAAATTAATTCTAGAACCTGGTAAAAAGCTAACAAAAAAAAAAAAACTCAGCAAGGCCCCATGGTTCATAGACGGAAACTGTCTTTCTTTTTTGTCATCTTTGACCAGTCTCCTTTTTCTAGTGCCCCGCAGCTTTTCCTCAAAGAAAAATCATTTTTTTTTCATGACAATTGTGACTTGTAGTCTATGTCTGAAAGCTTCTCTCATCTGATATATATAGGCAGTTTCACACGCTTAAGATTGCACAATAGAGATCGAGCCCGTGGCTTGCAGTTGCGGCATCAAACGTTCTCGGATTTTTCTTGATGATCTCGGTGGCAATGCGTTTATTTCCAGCGTGAAACTGCCTGAAGTAGTCCAAAGAAGGATATAATCTCCTGAAGGTTGAAGCATTGGTAGCTGCCAAAAATACTTTCATTTCCGGTCTCTCACAAATCATCTGCATGGTTTTATCCAAGAAATCGGCACTTGAATGCCAGCGTGGCTCTCCAGGATCAGTCGCCCAATGAAAGTCCAAGATGAGTTCATCCACCATGGAAGCGATATCTTCAAGGGGGAACCTGGAGCTAAGATGCAAATTCCTTGCCGACGTATCGAAGTTTTCCAAGAACGCTTTTTGCAAATCTTCCGTGTATTCTTCAATCGCTGTACCAGCAATAATCTGGCGGTGCGCTGGATAGATAAATTTCTGGGGCTTTGTCTCTCTGTGATTTCCTTTTTTTTTCGAGTTTGTGTTTTCCTGTGTACTCATGGTTTCTAAGGTGATTTCTGTGTTTGGCGTTTCGACTGGAATGCTACACGAAAACACTTCTCAAGATGAAGATGTGAAGCCTCGTAAAAATGTAGGGTGGCCACCCGAAGTTCATTAAATCTTCCACCTACTTATAGGTACTGCCGAAGCAGAGTGCGTTTACATCTCGGCAATTCCCGGCTAGAGAACAATGGCACCCGACAATCATGTTGGCCAAAGAGGTAAGAGATTAGCACATTGTTCTTCGGGCCGCTGAAAACAACAAGCTCTGATCATACCTGAGAAAATTTGATAGATTTGCATTCGACTGTTTAGGGGGCAGTATAACGTTGTTGGACAAATTCCTAAATAATACGAAATATATTCCATAGACAGCTTCTGAGCCTATAATCCATTTTTCAGCATGCTTTACCCTTCTTTTTTTTTTTTTTTTCTTTTTGATAGACTCATTGACAAAAGGGGAGCTCATAAGTTACCTTTCAAGCCCAAAAACTGTAAAGATATACATAATCTAAATCCTGGAAAGCGATTCATCCTTTGGGTAGTTGACACAGTCAATTTCAATACATCGGTGAGGTCAGGTCAGAATCGTTTTAGGTGATTTGTGAGATGGGACCTCGAAATGGGTTAGAGGTTCTATGTATAGCTGTATAGTTCAGGGTTCACCTTGAATGATTCCGACCTGACCTCAAGTACATGTTGAAAGTAACTTGCCAACTACACAAAAGATGAATCGATTTCCAAGATTCGGGGACTTGACTATGCAGTAGAACTGGAAGTATAGTACGAAATAGTAGTATCTTTCGAATTTTAGTAGGACAGGTCATTCTCTTCACGGCCTTTTGTATCTGACAGTGAGAATGAGAAAAACGCCTTTGGAGGTATGCTCTGATTGTGATACCATGAGAAGTTCTACATATTATGTCGAGAATGTGTTAGAGAAGAGAACAGGGACCTTTGTAGACACTGTGGGTCTGATAACGCAGAGTCTTTTCCTTGAATTAAAGGAAAGGATGGTTCGTCATAGTGAAAGTGTAACTTAATGGGAATACCTGCAAGGTGCACTAACAGGAGGGAAGTTCATCAAGCGTTCGTCCGTAGATGAAAAATCCAACAGGATAGATCAGTGGTGAACAGAGAAAAAGAGAAGGGGCGAGTCGAACCAGAGATGCTATACCCGAAAGTTATGTCATGTGACTTTTGGTTAGTTAGAGATACGTACAATCAAAAGAAAAGGTTAGCGAATCTGATAACAAGAATAAAGATGCCTGACCTAAAATAGTAGGACTATTCCAGATAACTAAGTAAGTGCCTCAGATAAATTTTCTTGTGGGATTAATCCGAATTTTAGAAAGGGGGAGTTGAAGATAAAGATGTAGCCTACAGTCACTCTCTAAAGAAGCGATCTCATTGGCTGACACGCCAGACGTATCGATGGGTGATACTACATCCGTACACCGAGACTGTATATGGTATAGGTAGAGGCTGCGAAATTGGTGCTTTACCGCATGAGATTGTATTTGTGCAGGAATGTCGCAGGAAGATACGAAAAAAAAAAAACAACGACGCACGCGACCGCCTTCGAGAAGAAATCGACCCCACAAAAAATGTGAAGATGAAGCATTAGGGCATAGGAAAATGGGGGTATTTTGAAAAAGAAAACATGTTAGAAAACTGACATCTGAAATGGGTCTGATCTTTCAAAGTATTACATATTGATTTTAGATAGCTCATTAGGGACGTGATTGTTTCTTCCTGTAAGATAAGATGTTTCTTTGAAAAAAATACCCGGGGCAGAGTCAGGTTTTTTTTCTTTTTCGATGTCCCATTGGCTCATGTCCAAACGCCATCGTACCATTTAAGGTATGTTTCCCAACCCGTCGGAATGTTTTCTCGTCGACTCTTTTTCGGTTTTCTCTGTATTACATTCGCTTAATTCTACACTCGTTAACTATGTTGTACCTCCCCTACGCTGCCTTGTTGGCATCGATAGTTTCGGCAGCTACCCCGCAAGGCCACGGCCACGGCCCCGTCAAGTTGGACTTTTCCGTTTGGAGAGGCGACTCGTTTTCGGAGGCCACCGAGGGCGGAAAAGCTAAACTTTTCAAGAGAGACGGCCACGCCGAGCTTATCTTGGAGAACAAGTCGACCTACTATTCCGCCACACTCAAGATCGGCTCCAGAGGAGACGAAAACAGAGTCATCATCGACACGGGCTCCTCGGACTTGTGGGTGATGTCACACGACGTCGAATGTAGAAGGCAAAGTTACTTTAAGAGAGACTCTGGTGAAAACTTTGCTGCGTTTTCCCACCATCGGTTGTTAGGACACGGGATCCCCAACTTTGACAGCGATCTCGCCAAAAGTGGTTCTAAAAACGTCAAAAGCGGCTCAAAAAACGAAAAAAGAGCACCTGCTACCACATGCACGGCGCAGGGTTCCTTCCAGACACATGCCTCGGACTCTTTCAAAAAGAATGAGACCGCACCTGCGTTTGGAATCTCGTATGCCGACGGCACGGAGGCGGTTGGTGTGTGGGGAACGGACACGATCGATTTCGGGTCGGTTTCTGTGCCGGAATGCAATTTTGCCGTGGTGAACGAAACGCAGTCCGATAGCGGGGTCTTTGGGATCGGCATGGCGGTGTTGGAATCGACCTTCGGCACGAACCTGACCAGCAAAGGTTCGTACATGTACCTGAACTTCCCCATGCGGTTGAAGGAGGCGGGCGCCATTGAAAAAGTGATGTACTCGATCTACTTGAACAGTGCCGATGCTAAAGCAGGCACGTTGTTGTTTGGCGCAGTGGACCACGCGAAATACACTGGCCAGTTGCAGACGGTGCCCCTCGTCAACAACTACCGGCTGTACTTCCTGCAGCCTGCGCGGTTCGACATTGTGCTCAACTCCATCTCCGTGCAGAGCTCGGCGCAGAACATCTCTATTTTGACCAACAACATCGTGGCCTCCTTGGACACGGGGGCGACGGTGTCGTACCTCCCCAAGAGAATCTTGGACACGTTGGCCTCGCTGTTGGGCGCCAGCTACCAGTACATCTCGTCGAGCTCGGGAATCTACACGTTGAGCTGCTCGTACATGAAGACCAACGCGAATGTGGTGTTTGACTTTTCCGGCGTGGAAATCAAGGTGCCCATTGCCGACTTGATCTTAAAGAGTAGCGGCACGTGCTACTTGGGCGTGTTGCAGTCGCCCGAGGACCCCGCGGCGTCCAAGACGTACGCCATCCTCGGCGACAACTTCCTCAGAAACGCATACGTGGTGTACGACTTGGAGGACCTCGAGATCTCGTTGGCCCAGGTCGTGTTTTCGAAATCGGAGAACATCGAGCAGGTCTCGGGGCCCGTGCCTCTGGCCGTGCATGCTCCAGGGTACTCTTCGACGAGTCTTGCGTCGCACGTTAGTTCAGCCACTGCGTCCTCGGTTTTGAGCACCTCTGCCGCCTCGAGTCTGGATGGGAAGAAGTCAGAGGGCACGGGTCGTTTCCCGCTTGCTAAGTCGGTGCTTGTTGGTGTGGTTGGATTGGGGGCCCTTTTGGTGCTTTAGAATGGGGCGCAATGAGCATGGTGCAATGTGCTTCCGGCATGAACGATCATGATTCATGAAAACAGATTCAATTTCAAATGGTCATGACAGTGCTTCAATAGAGTTTCATAAATAGAGGAACACGGTGATAGACTGGTAGATGGATAGATTGATGGATCAATACATGGATATATGGAATCACTGGTTAGTAGGTTAAAGCTTCATATGTTTAAACTTTAAAATATGGACAGATTGAACGACTGCTTGATAGGCTGATAGGTTGATAGGTTGATAGGTTGATAGGTGTATCGATCAACAAATGAATATGGAATCACTCTCGGCACGTGGTATGCGATTGGAAAGGTGACGTAAGACATGGAGAAACGATTTCTTGATTGCTCTAGACAAGTTTTGTTGAGACTGAAACAACGATGAAAGTATGCCGACATTTGAATCTAAGATCGGGGCCTGGTCCAGACAGTTCACTGACCCATGCATTCACATCGTACTTGATAGATTCACACGATAAAACGAATATTTCAAACTTCTATTACCGGAATCAGATTGAATAATATTGTTACCTTGGGTTATTCTCGATACGTATAGAGAAATCGCGTGAGTTACATGTCTTGTGAAAGAAAAGTCGGAAAAAGACTTGAAGATGACCGTTGGTTCAAGAAATCAGTTTTACAATCAAAAATCATCAATTTTTCTAGGTCGTTTTGCCCGTATGGTATATAGACCAATAGAACAATTAGAGAGAAAAACAGCTTCCTGTTTTTGCACCCACGTTTGCAGCCATGTGCATGTATGAAAAACTTGGTAACCAGATACTCTTTCTTGTAAAGAAATAAGTTTTACACATCAGAAAAAATTAATAAATCTCCTTTTTAAAGATATCTCATATCTAGTTGTGATTTCAAAAGTACTCTCCAATTGAAATCAAAATGAGGTAAAAAGGTATTTCCGAAAAGCCACTTTTTGATTCTGTTGATCAGTGCAAGCTCACAAGCAACGCTCATTCATAACAGATGGTGTGACTTAAAGGGACCTTGAAGTTGTCTTTGTGTTTTCGGTTTGCTATACTCGATCTACAAAGAAACGATCTAAGAAAAAAAAAACGATGTGAAAATACTATTTAATCCCGAGAAATACTCAAATGAACAAAACAACATTGACGACCCATCTTGTCCATATGTTTTTTTCTTTTATTTTACTTGGACCGCTTTCCACACATTATTATGGAAGACACGTACCACCCCTGTTGAGAATGTCTGAAGAACGACAACTTTCCTCAAAATTATATTATTGAGAAGCCGACTTAAAACGTTGAAAGCAGGTCACTGAGTATTGAAGCCAGTCAATTAATACAAAAACCTAAAGAAAAAGGGATATAAATTCGGAATAACCACAGAGCGACCACAAGGCCAGTAACAAGAAAGCTAAATATGCTCAAAATTAAAAATCAACCTAAAGCTGGATTCCAAACAAAGATGCCAAGCCCTCTACTAAACCAGCCAAGGGTTGGATAAAGCCGTTGAAGATTCCCACGGACTTGGACGCGCCCTTTCTTGGGTGCAACTCCTCGCGCGTGATGTTCGCGCACGTGACAATCGACGCGTTGGCGTATTGCACAACAACAGACAAGTTGCCAATGTACGCCTGGTCCTCTGGGTTGAGCGACAAGTAACGGTCGGCATAGCCTGCCGCAATCGACGTGCCGTTGATGAGGCCGTGTTTGCCCGAGAGGTCCCCCACGCTGTACTCCTCTGCAGTCTGTGCGTCTGCTGACCCGGCATAGGGGTCGAATGTGGTGCCCGTTCCTGCACACGTGCCGTCTGCGGCCACTGCCTGCAGTTTGATCTGGTACAGAAGCGGCCCGCCTGCAGAAGGCAAGCCCTCGATGCCTACACCGACCAACACATGGCCTTCATTGGACCAGAACACCAACAGGCCGTCGATATCGTCCTTTTTGAAAATTGAGGAGTAAACAATGCCTTGGGGTGAATTGTTGGCCTCGGGTGCCGCAGCGCTAGCGAAAGCGGCAAATGTCAATGTCGCGAGCTGTGTAATAGAAACCATGGTGAAACGAGACAAGATCAAGTGATTGACGATGTAAGTTGCGATTGAAAGACTGGTAAGAATGAAGTAGAGAGTAGAGTAAAAGCTGTGAAATGCGGGGAAGCCGGGGCTCTTAAGTACCCCGGAAAATTGACGCTTTTACCGAAAAGTAATACCCGGTTTCACACCGTATTTCTTTTCATAGGCCGCACTCTTTCTTTTTGACACGAGTTTACGGATTCGTAACTCAAAAGAAACATGCATTCTTTCTTTCTGTTAGATACCGGCCGCAGCGCAAGGGAACATCGAGGTGCAACTGCCGTTTTAGTATAGGTGCACACACGAGGACATGATTCACACGTACCCCACATTACACCTAGACTTTCCGTGGCTCAGGAAAAAAAAGGACACGCTGCTTTTCTTCTATCTTGAATTAGATCCAAAACGGTATGAGAAATCAGATTGTTGATATGTTTTTTACCTTTAGGTTCGGGAGCACGTTGGATACTGACCTTGTTATCGACGTGGGCCGAAATGATACATGAGTCAGTAATCGGTGTTTTTTCGTAGTAAAGAGAGATTTCTTTGATGGTTCCCCACAGCTCTTTTTTAGAAAAGGAAGTTCGCTCTTTATTTTAAGAAATCCACGCTCTTGCGATACGTGGAAAAGAAAAGCTGCGCCACACTGTAAGAGGAAAGTGGAGGACAGGAGTAATGTACAGTTATGTATGTGAGATGTGTTATCAATGACCCCATGGTTGAAAATGAAGATAGAATAGAAATTAGTTCTGGATTATAGTCTTCTCTACTTTCTGTCGTTTTTTCAGTTCCTATCTTTCTCATTATCTATCTATTTCTTTTCTGGTTTTTGAGTGTTATTTTTTAAAAGCTTGGAAGAAAAAGTGTGACCCCGCATCTTCAGTCACAGCGCCAATCTAAAAAGTAAAAAGTCTTCTAATTGTGATAAAAAGATATACGAAAATGATCGCAAAAGAGCCGAGCCTTTCTTATATTCTGAAAACTGACCTGGTTCTCAAATATAAAAAACATCCCGTGATCTGGAAATAGCTTCCTCGGGGTATTGGTACAATTTCCAGGGCCCGAGGTTTTGTAAGAATATCATATCTGTCACTCAAGTAAAAGTCTCAGTTAACAATTGTAAAGGGAGACTCAAGTTGACTTCAATATCAAACCATTGTCGTCCTTGAAATAGACTTCTCACGTCTCTTGAGAGACATACTATTTCGGAAGTTCTATTCAAATCGTGATGGAGATATAACTAGAAACCAATCACTTGATTCTTTGAAATATTAGATGCAGTTATTAAGGTGCAATGAAGCTACAACTAAGAACATGAATGATAAAATATCCACATTGTTTTCTTGATTGGTCCAATCTGTTCTTGCATGCATCCATTTTTCAACTCTGCAAGAGCCTATAGATTACACTCTTTTGGAAAAAAAAAAATTCATACATCAAACATGAAGAGTTACGTGATTATACAGTGTCACATCGGGTAAACCTCCCGAATGCCTGAATAACATATTACTCTAAAAAAGAGCACAATAGTTACCTATTCTATGTCATATGAATGGGTTGAACATTTCCGTTTTTAAGATGAATCCAATTCATACTCTTCGCTTCCTTTTGTCTATCCCCTTCTTACTATCTTTGATTCATCTCCTTTCCCCTTTTTCTTTCTCTTCTCTTCTTCATTTCTTCTTTCTCTTTTTCTCACCTTTTTTCATCCCCCTTCTCATCTCTCCACATTCTCTTCTACATTCTCATCTCTTTTTTTATCTTAACATACATTCAACAAATATAACATACCGGGGAGAGCCGAGAAATCTCAACTCTACAACCCTGGTTCTAACATAAGATTCCCGGGCCTTCTTCTTCTAAGCCCCGTCTCTCTTTCTTGCTCCTCTATAAATCAGACTAAGGACCCCGTGCCTCGTCTTAGAGATGATCTGAGCATGAGTCACCAAACAAAGAAGCTGCATAGTTGCCAGAGAGTCTGCTTTCCCGCTCCCGGATTCGAAAGCCTGACTCGTCGTGTCTCCAAATATTCCCTAATCTTAAGTTCTGGCCTTTTCCTCCCTGGTTCAGTTTTCCCCTTTTTGAGGTAAAAGACCACAACTTGCTCCAGAATGGTTCCGATTTGGAACCTACAAGAACGGCCGTTTTTAACCAGTTCCGCCTGGAATTCTCGGGCTCTTCTTCGAGTGTTAGGGCAGAGTTATATTAAGTTGTGTGTCTGGCGGCACACTCTGCCTGTGTCTCAAGTGGTCAGGGAATTCTTTTTTTATTCCCTGACAAGAAGAGCCCCCTTCTTTCTTCTTTCTTCTTTCTTCGTTTTTTTTTCTCTTTTTTTTTCTCCTCCTCTCCTCTTTAATATTCTTCTTCTTCTCCTGTCTAATAATTTTCCTGGCAAGACGTGGGGCAAAGTAGATGTGAAGGGACGAGTTCTGTGAGAGTCAAGCCCGGCGTTTTAGATGCCAAGCTGTCACAGTCCTTGAACTTTCAATACTCTTTCTCGTTCCCCACATTTTGCACCCAAAAAGAGACCTGTTCTTTTCAATGTTCCCTCCCATTTAGGGCCAGCAACCATAAGCAGAAACGATCCATTAAATCGAACCTCGCCTCTGATTCTGGCCCTTTTCATGGGCAGTCTACATTCTTGACTCTTTAGAAAAGGTCCTCTGGGTCAACCAGTGATGAGAACTCAAGAAGCACCACAACCATGTGTGGGTCCTCCCATTCACCATTTATGTCCTTCTCCTGAAAGATTGTGTAATCCAGGATCGGAGCGGTGGTGCTTTTGACCTCTTTGGGTGGCAGTCTTCCTGCGTTTGTGTCCCAAATGCGACTGGCCCTTATTTCAAGGTCGGCCGTCGGATAGAGGTGCATGTTTTCGAAGTCGAGTTCTGGGAATTCGTAGGATAGATATTCCTGAACGTCGGCTTCGGTTTCTCCTTCTGACTGTCTGGAAATGCATCTCAAGTAAGGCACATCGCTCACCAGAAAGTCTGTCTTTGATGAGTTTGAGAATGTGTTTGTGTTAGTCTCAAGACTGCCCAGTTTGCATAACCCGGCCGAAATCGAGATGGTTTCATCTTCGAGGGGCTGTGCAAGGCCGTAGTCCTCAAGAATGTCAATCACACTTTGTAAGATGTGGATCTCTTTTGGTCTCCACCCTGGGGTGTATTCCTCGTAGCACATATTCTCATTTTCAGCAGTGAGTGGCTGCGTGGTCAAAGAAGATGCCAGTGATTTAACTGATGTGGATTCAGTTTTGCGAGGGGCTGAAAACACAGATGTGAACGCCGTGTTCTCGAAAGTGCCCCGGTCTATCTGTGTAGGCTCCATAATTTTCTCCGTTTCGCTAGTATCCCGAAGATCCAAGCTAGATTTTGCATGGAAGAGCACACATTCAGAAACAACATCCACGCTATATGCGCTTAGTTCCATTGTTGCATTGGGCTCCACATTTTGAGGACTGTTTTCACAGGGTGACTGTGCAACTTCCTCGACCTTCTGTGCCATTAACATCAGAAGGGTGGAATTACAAGCACTCTGTGTGGTACAGTCCTGTGTTGTGGTTATGGAGCCTCTCTGTTTGTGACCTAAATTGCCCTTTTCCATATATGGCTGAAGCAGAACATGACGACAAATTTGTAAGAGCTCAGCGAGTCTTCTGTTCACTAGTTGAGTAGTGTGAGACTTGAGCCAGGCCAAAACCGGTGGACCAAATCCAGGTCTCAGATTGGGTCTCAGATTGGGTCTCAGTGTGGGTGGCAAAGTGGGTGTTCGAACAACATAACACTTTGCATTTGGGGAAGAAGATGAAGATGAAATAACTTCCAAGGGTGTGGGCTCAAAAGATTCTCTCTTCGTAGTCAACATTCCCACTGTATTGACTTCCTCTTTTGGATTTTCGTTTTTGTGTGCAACCACAGTTCCAGAAAGGGTAACATTCTCTCTGGCTTCCTTCTTCCCGAGTTTGAACCAGGAAGCCCGCTGTAAAACCTTTCTTTTGATTGCATTGAGCTTGAGCATCAGCCTCTCTTTCACACTAGGCTTGCATCTCACTGTGGGTGTTTCCTGGAGTGCATTAGAAGCGGGTGGCAAATCCAGAACCCCCACCAATGTGTCACTGTGTGAGTGTCCGATTTTCCGGAAAACATGGAACCCAATGGGCGGCCCATCGGTCGAAAGGCGGTAGTTCATGATGCTGAATTTTCGTGAAGAAAGTGAGTCTTGGGTAGACACATCGACTCCGTAGAGATCCGCCTCTGCAGAGGTATTGGCTGCAAAGAAAAACATCTCAGAGAAAAGAAATGATCCAATTAATTGAAAAAACGTGAGGGTATTTGATTTTGCCCTCTTGCGGTGTTCAATTAGATGGGGATTAAATGCCTTCTCTCGTGTGTTTCGTGGTGTACGTCACACGGTGTGAAGGATGGGTGTAGTAAGGAGGAGTACTTTTGTTTGTGTTTTTGCCCACTTTTTAACGTCAGTTTGTGAGAAAATTTGGGGGGATTCTGGTGAATGTTAGGGAAATCCTTTGGGTGCAAAAACGAGGCATGCCTCCTTAACGCGCGATTATACATGATACTTTAGAACTAACTATGGGGTTGAAGTTTGGGGCACACTTCTAGATTCCGGCAAACTGAAAGATATACAGAAAACGATTTATTATTAAAAAGTTTTTTCTTAATCATGAAACTAAAAGTCGTATTTGTGTTCACTAAGCGTACCTTTTCGACGTGTTAGATACATTTGCAACCTCTCATTGTGCGGCAAAAGCGACACGACCTGCATATAAACGCAAGCGAAGGATATCCCACTTTATTGATATCTTTCAGAGTCACTTGACCACGGCTTTCTTTCACCTTGTTTATATCACGGTTGGTAGAATGTAACACCCAGGCAATTATCTGTTTATATTGCTTCTGAACGTCACGTGAGCAGGGAAAGTCAACTTCCCAGAATCATGAAGCTTCTCTCATACTATCCAAAAGCATCTCTTGTACTGTCAACTGATACCACTGATCTATCTCGGGAACAATGTAAAACTGATTGCTGAAGACAAAGCAGGATTCGCAAATACAAACAATATGCATACTACCATGCTTTCATCACCATTCCTATCATCTACAGACTTGTGTATCAAAAAGAGACCTTCTGGTCAAGTCACATGACCCGCGCACGTGACCAACCCACGCGATGCTCTTCTCTCCACAAGTATACTTCTATTTCCACATTTATACACCCCATAAATCCACACAAAATACCATGATATCGTCGAGATCTCTACTACCTCGGAATCTCGCGCGTTTTCTGAATATCAAACTCCCTTTGTCCCTGAAATTGCTGCTCCTGGCGCGGTTTTTCAGTGACCATAAAAATACACCTCTAACCGCCCAACCTCATCCTACCCTCCCTTTTGACCGGGAAAAAGACGCCGAGAAATTCGGCCAGCTCGTACGGGATACTCACTACGTGCAAGAGGGCGCTCTCCACAATGGAAAACACGAAAAAGTTGTAAATTTAGCCGGAAAACTGCCGACTTACGAGACTTCTCCTTCACCTTATAGAAATGAGGATGGCACTTTTCTTCAGGGCGACAATGCAGAAGAAGCCCGGCTCGATCCCAAGACGCTAGAAGCACGGGTAGATAGCCTGGTCGTGCAGCTACCGAAACATATAGCGCACGTGATCAGCAAGAACATATTGTTGGTGGTGCACCCGGATAAACTCAGAGAACGTGCAGCTCAAATATACCAGAGTCTTGAAAAGGACCAGATCCAAAAGGCCCCAGAGCTGAGCCTCGATGCAGACGCACATATCGCTGCATTGTTCTTGCAGAATTATGCACATGCACACCGGGCTATTTCCGAATTGAGAAAGCGTGTGGGTCCCACATTTAATCCAGATTCCGTGCTTGATATCGGGTACGGGCCTGCCACGGGAATGATCGCGTTGAACGAGATCATGGGGCCTGCATACGACGCAAAGGTCAAGGAGGCGTACGTTGTCGGCAGGTCCAATACGGAGATGAAGAAGCGGGCTCGTATCTTGTTGTCCCGGCAGATCTGTGAGGTGCCATATGAAAGTGAGAAGGACAAAGAAATGGTAAGGTCTCGTGATGAGAGCACTCGTTCTGAGACTTCCGAATCTGTAGAAACTTCAGAGGAACTCTTTGATGATCATTATACTGCAGATACCACGGACGACTACGTGGGGCCCGTAGATACGTCAAAGATAAAAGTACGCACGAAGTTGCGCGACGCACTCCCCTCCACAAAACAGTACGAGCTCATCATCGTGAACCAGGCGCTCTTGTCACGTGAGTACAACTTTCCGAAAGACGTGGACGTGAATCTCCACATGATCTTAAAGCTTTTAAAGCCAGATGGACATCTAGTAATCATCGAAAGAGGAAACGCCCTTGGTTTTGAGATCGTGGCCAGGGCAAGACAGGTGATGCTCCGGCCAGAGTCGCATATAGGCGAGAGAGGGCGCATTCCTCGGCCGTATATTCGGGGTTCCTCGATTAAGCCGCAGAAAATCAGAAAGGAGGACCAGCTCATTACAGACGCACACATACAGCATGAAATAGCCCTCTTACAGAAAATGGAGAGAGAGGATGCAGAAGACGAAGAGGAGGCAATGAACGGAGTGAAGGAATTTGCTGAAAATGATGATAGTTCGTTGGAGGCAGAGATCAATGCGAAGTTTGGGGAGGTTTCGGAGGAAGATATGAAGTTTGAGTTTGAGGAGACGGGGGACTATGATGTGGTACCAGTTGAGAATTCTGAACAGGGAAACCAGATCAAAGATGCAGACACAAACACGGACGACGTGAACTACCACTTAAGCGTCGTGGCACCTTGTTCCCACCATGCAGTATGCCCCTTGCAGCTCGGGGACCCAAAATTCTACAAGATTTCCGGCCACACACACCGGTTGCAGTTCTGCAGCTTCAAGCAGGTCGTGGAAAGACCGAAATATACGATGGAGCTCAAGCGAGGGAAGAGATTGGCAACTCTGTGGAACAAGGATGCGGAGGACGGGTTCGGACTCGATACCCTCGCAAAGTCAACGAGAAAACAGCTCCAAGGATCAGGCAGACCGGGAGGCAACAACTCTGAATCCGGCACCTTTTCGTACTTGATCATGCACCGCGCGAAAAACGACGCTAAGGCGATTTCGGAAATAAAGGACGCACGTGACCACCAATACGAGGACGCCGAGGCGCTTCCCAGAATCCTCGAAACACCGGACAAAATAAAGAAAAACGTCAGATTAAAGGTGTGTGCCCCTTCTGGAAACATCGAGTTCTGGCAAATCCCGAAAAGTACAGGAAAGCAGGATTACCACGATGCAAGAAAGGCCAGACAGGGCGATCTCTGGGCCCTAGGCAAAAAGAGTGCAGTGGTGAAACTGAAATTATCGGAGGCTAATATGGAGAAGTTGAAGCGGATGCTGAACACGCAACGAAAGTTTGTGATGAAGGAGAAGAGAAAGCAGCAGACGAAAAAACTCATTAGTCGGCAGGAGTCTGATTTCGATGATCCTTTGCAGGAAATGGACGCGTTGGCCACGGAATTAGAGCAGTCCAGGAAGTACAGGAGCAAGGGCAAGAAAGGAAAGTTTGATGTGGACTTGAGGGAGTACGAGGGGAAGTAATTTCGAAGAGAGAAAAGAGGAAAGAGGAAAGAAAGAAGAAAGAAGGAAAGAGAACAAAGCATAAAAGAAGATGATAAAGGAAACGATGATAAAGGAAACGATGAAAAAGACGGAATGAAGAAAGAGGAGGAAAGAAAAAGAAAGAAGAAGAAAAATGAAAGAAGAAGGAACTTGTATATATAAGGGCTTGTACATAGAACGGTCTGCCCTATTAGGGTCCAGAATAAGAAGAGAAGCGGGAGAGATGATAGACTATTACAAGATAAACATTGGTCTGAACTGAAAACTGTTCTTCGAATGTAATATAACAAATTTCTCCGGAAGAACTTTTGCAAGACTTTTTCAGAAATATTATACCCACTGGCAAATACGAGTATTTGTTTCTTTTCATTTGGTTGGTGTATGCCGAGAGTACTCAATTTACGAGATTTATTCAAAAGCATAATCACCCAATGTATATTTTTGAGAGATCCATTGATTAAAGACGAGATACAGTTACAATGACGTGAAAAAATCCCTAGGATTCTTTGGGCTATATTCGTGTGCTGGAAAACCTAAAAACCGACAAGAACAAATGATACATTCGGAAAGATTTGGATCAGTCCGTTTCTACTTTGCAATTGGAAATGGTTGCTTACTACAATACTAAGACCTTGAAGCTACCCTGATCTTCACTCTACACTTCTAATTTTCTAATTTTCTACCAGATATCGTTTTTTTCTTCTTTTTTATTTGTTTATTCCATTCCTGTCGATACTATATAGCAGGTGCATTCTGAGATATACCTTAAAGACATCACGTTCCTACTCAACACTGATTGAGCACGTGTTCTTCCTTATCTCCCTTGGATATCCAGCCATTTAGTATGCCTGGTTCCATGGAGAAGTGAATTTAGCATTTTGGCGAAAGGAAAATGGCAAAATGACGAGGAGGGGAGTGCATACACGCCCGTAGCCTGCTCCGTATCCTTCTCATCATTACAATGATATTCGAGTAGATCCCCTATGAATCACTCGATTATTTCCGTTTTTTTATCCTTTTTTTTATCCTTTTCTTCCGTAGTATTCCATTTCCTCATCCTTGAGAGTAGATAATGTTCCTCCTACCCTCCAATGTGCTTCAAGTGACCCTAAAAGTCACTAGATAGCCTTCATCTTGAAATCATAAAATCAACCGAAAACCTACTTTTTTCTGAGCGAGCAGCCCTCGGTCAACTTGGCCTTGCCGCCGGTAGGAGTGCACAACACAGAAGAGCACCCGTCACAGGTCACGGCGGTCTGGGCGTGGGAGAAAACGGTGGTGATGTTGAGACATCCTGGACATTTCACGTCCATGAAAAACGATCTGGGCGCCTGCACAAGCGTTTTTAACTTGTGCTGCTGGGCCTCGGAGGCGGGGTTTGGGTGCAATAAATCCTGAACTAAAACCATTTTCGATGTTTGGTGCGATTATTATGTGTTTTTAGATGAGAAGAAGATGGGGTAGATAGATAGGGAGGAGGAGTATATATACACGCGCAAATGTGGCGCGCACGACTGAAAAAGAAATCACAGTGTGTTGTATACAGGGACGGAAGGTCGATATATTGAAAACCCACCGCTCTTTCCGTGTGAAGCAAACGAGTTTGAATATTTGACTTTGTATGGGTGATAGTAAGGTCCGGAGAAGGTCTCAGGGGATATTTCTTTGTTTTGGGGCAGTGATGGCAGTTGAAAGGGAAACAGTTCATGCAGGACTGCAGCATGGCAGGAATTCCGAGAGCCTTTCAAGTACAATTTTGCGAAATGTGGCAAAAGGCAATTGCTTGTGAATTTCATGTCCCGAAGTCCAACCCAACAAAAGTTAGATATTTGTTGATTCTAATTCACCTATTGTCTTTAGTATCGTGGAAGTTAACATCACAGAAAACTGGAATATGCGCAGACAGAGCCACAGTTCTTATCTGCTCTTTATTCCGTATATCCATATCCACCTCCCTTGTTATCTTCCTTTTTTTACTACTCTTTTTTTATT